>JAUTDX010004557.1:0-29227 GCA_030844895.1 Ambrosia x helenae
AAGTCTTCTTCATGAAGTTTTGTTGATGAATATTTCAAATGACGTAGGGTGAGAAAGAGAGGGACATACCGTTTATTATTATTATTTTTTTAACTTATGGGGCTTGGACTGTTACTGGCTCTTTGTGGTTTCTTAACTCAAGTGACTGTGTATGTCTCTTGCTTGTTTTCTTCAGTTAAAAAAGACGGGTGAGAAAGAGAGAAGAGAGAGAGAAAAGGAGGGAGAGAGAGAGAGAGTGAGGAGACGGTTCAGGAGAGAGAAAGGGAGAGAGAGATGGAGGAGAGAGGAGAGAGAAAGCGAGGAGAGAGAGTGTCTGATGAGGTGTTGGTTTTGTATTGGTTCATGTGGGAAGCCTCTCGGGAGACGCTTCAGATGGTTGGGAAACGTGACCCGTCTTTCCAAAGAGGGAGAGAGGGCTGAGGTGTTGGTTTTGTATTGGTTCATGTAGGAAGCCTCTCGGGAGGACGCTTCAGACTGGTGGGGAAACGTGACCCGTCTCTCCAAAGAGGGGGAGAGGGCCATTTTGGCAAATCACTCGGTCACGGGCTATTTTGGTGATTTTCCCTTTAGAAAATTGTTCCTTAAATCGGATTGTTATAAATTTATAATTTATTATATTATAATAAATGAAAAATATGTTTTAATTTTAATGAAGGAAGCATTGATTATTGGTTGTATAGCAAAGTGTTTATGTACTGTGTTTACTTTTGTGTCACCATGAATACTTCTACAGAGTTCTACCAAAAAAGAAAGAAAAGAAAAACATATATGTGGCCATTACTTGTTTTTATAATAGTTTATCTATTAAGAAGTTTTTAGGATAGACAAATCTATGAAGTGATAAAATGTGTGTATTATAAAAGTAGTAAATCGTTTCTTTCAGAAGAAAAAAGAAATTTGTAAAGGATCAACACTCGATAACTCATAAAACCTACTTCTAATTCTACGTGTGCATCTCTTGCTCGAGTGAAGCCTCTGTACAACTTTATCATTTCCTCAAGACACTCTAAAGTTGAGATGTGAAACTGGGAAAACAACAACTAAATTGATATCAAATGATATGTCATGATGATAGGCGACTCTGATGTGTAAAGTGAGCATTTGTGAAATAATGACATGCTTGTTCAATCTTAATTATGGATATACAATTGACCACCTTGGGTACACCGAATAAAAGAATCAATATGTTAGCAGTGAAGATCCGTTTTTAAAGATAAATAAAAATGATCTAACTGCTATCGACTAAAAAGATTGTAGGATGGTAACTTTTCATGTCTCCTGACTATTTTATTTACCCATTGAAGGGGTAGGGTACCAATTCTGGCGCGCAGCGCGCACCCTACCCCACAATATCATCATCATAATACACCCACGGAAAACAAACCATTTGAAATGGTTAACTACAAGAGCATAGCACATCTTCGCGGTACCTACCTCCGCAGATTATCATCCTTGGCGAAGACCAGTCTTCATATACATCACTCGTGGAGTGCAATCCACCCGCGTCGCACCATGTGCCCAACTGGGCGATGGTCTCCCGCGGAAGATCACAGCCTGATGTACCTCATGCCTTATTCGCCTCTCCGACGCTCCAACAGGAAGGGTGCAGCTCCCCTGAGCCCCACTTGCTGCACTGTGCCATAGGTGCCAAGCGTCACTTCAGTTAATCTTCCAGAGGAAGCAAAGCCGCCTAACACAGGAAGAAAAAGAGGTCCCTGCAGTTAACCACAACGCACCACGTGGACCGATGGCAGGGCGCCGCTCCTGACGGCCAATCACAGCGCGCCACGTGGACCAATGGCAGGCGCCGCTCCTACCTGGTTTGCTTTATGCAAACCCTTAGTTCAAATCCAACTTGATGGGATGAAGGAAGACAGGCCCAGTACTCGGGCCCAAGTCCGTTAGTTCAGTTATGGGCCGCAGCGCCTGACCCATGCATTCTCTAAAAAAAGGAGGCTACTCCTCCTTTGAAAGGTTCGAACAATTACCCACTTAAACACATACACTTGTAACACACTTATATCTCTTTCTTTATACTTGTAACCCTTCGAGTAATAAAGATCATGTATTTGCAATGGACGTAGGTCAACAAGACCGAACCACTTATATCTTGGTGTGTTTGCTTACGAGTGTATCGCTTCCTCTTTTCTCTTACGGGCACACGGATCTACTCTTGGTGTGAGCAAAGGATTATATCCTGCAACAAGCACGAGTAGCCACCCCACACTCTATACCCCATTATACTCGTTGTTTCTTCACCCATACATAATTTAAGTATCTATTTCAATAAAATTTCAAAGTACATATATTAAAAATGATCTAAAAGGCATGCATGTTTGGTAATTAATTATCACTTATCAGTTAGAAATTTAATTGGTGTCACAGAATCATATGCTACATCAAACCGGATTAGCAACCTTTGTTATCAATGTTCCTAACAACACCAATCAAAATACAAAAAATTAGATTCTTTCCAAACCGACTACATATGTGAGCATATATGTAGTTATGGGTTCTTACATGTAATAATATGTTCAAAAACATATATACTATCTTAACATGATTAATGAATTACTTAAAGACATTGTGTTTTTTTTCCCACTGAAAAATTGGGGGTTTTTTTTCCGTTTTTTGTATACCACTATGGTACTTGTTGGAAAGATAATAAAACGCTCATTAATTTGATGTTATTTTTTTAATGTCGTATATAAAAGTTATTAACGTTTAAAAATCGCGGGAGAAAGTGCATGTACATCAAAGAAAAAAAAACTTTGGAAAGATGGTTTCACCAAGTGTCATGTGTAACATTTTTCTTTTTTGATAGGTAATGTTAGTTTTTGTTGTAAAGAAAGTAAAAGAAATAAAAGTAAAAGTGAGATCCTAGGCAATTTTAGAGAAACAAATACAAAGGATTACCGCCCGTTATTTTCTTTGTGGTAAGAGGAAACCACACTCACTATGATCAAGCTATGCATATAGTTTTTCTAATTTTGTAAACATATTCAGTTGAGACAGATGGATGGATGAGGGAGGTAGCTTGAGGTCCTTAACACTGATTTTGGGCAAGTGAATGAACAAAACAGGGTTAAAGAGTGTCCTTGCCACAAACTGAAGCATAACTTTGACTAATTAGTAATATCTTATTTAAGAACAAAGAAACATGCAAAAGATAGTATGATCAAAATAGTTGGTTGTTTGTTTACATGCATGATTAAAAGCAATTTACGAATAATTAAACTAATCAACCTCTGAACCATTGGAGTCGACATTAGGATGCATATGATGATGGTTTCTTATTAAATGCCAGGATGAATGTGAGTAAATATTCTATTGTTTTACAACTGGTATTCTGGAAGGGTTCCGCAATCGCCCTGCCTCTGTCATGCCGTCACTGCGAGACATCACGATTTTGAAAAATCAATTAAATGTGCAAACCTTTAGGAACAGAGTCTTAATCCTTGAAACAACTTGGTTTGAAGATCGATTGGTTTCACCTATGCGTAGACGAAATTCTTGACATAAGGTTGTTCTAAATGACACGATTCCTACTAGCCTATTCTCGGACATGTAAATCCAAGATTTGAACAAAGCTATGTCTCCATCTTCACTACAAAGTCTTCTTCCATTTTTTATGAATCTTTATAGTGAAGTGTGAGTTGAGAAGTACATATGTAGGTTGCAATACAATTTTGAAGATGTAGCCAGTAAATAAATAGTTGTTACAAAAATACTCGGTGGAAAAAAATATAATTAATACTTTAATTATAAATTAAATAAATAAATTATTGATAGGCTAAATAAAAGGAAAAAGTAAGTGGCGACGTGGATAATAAGACGGAAGTTTGGAATGGTTTATTGTTGGAGGAAAAAATAAGTTTGAAATGATTAAGATTTGAAGTGTTGTTACATAGATATGTGACGGTTTTACTCATTGGACTTGGTTTGTTTTTAGACCATACAGGGTGGAGGGGGGAAGAGGGGGATGAAGCGTCATGTGGCACTTGTGGGCTCCACATGTGAAAGGTGAAAATTGTGGGGAGTGGAATGGGGGAAGTGCCACGTGACATTTCTTTTTTGTTTTTTAGATTTTGGGTAAATTACCCAATACGTCCTTTACGTTTACCTGAAATTTCACCATGTGTCCTTTATCTTTAATAATTACACAGTGTGTCCTTTAAGTTTACCTGAAATTTCACCTTTGTCCTTTATTTGAAACTTTTACACACTGTGTGTCCTTTACCCTAACTCCATCCAATATATTGGTCATCTTCTCTAACTCCATCCAATATATTGGTTATCTTTAACTATGTATTATTCATTTAATGGTTCTAATAATTATTTAAAATACAACTACAACTCCAAAAAAATTATAAATTTTACAGAAGCTTAATTACATCCCAAATTTCATTATTTGAATTTTTACTTTAGGAAAATATGTTTTTAAAATATATTTAATATGTTTTCTTTTTTAATTCATAAATAATTCATTAAAAATCCGATTTGAATGATTCAAAAACCCAAAATTTTAATGAAAATGTTTCTATCATATTTTGCACCTGTAAAAAATATTATTTCGGAAAAAATATATTTTAATATTTTTAAGCATTTTAAATCAAGTTATTCATTATTGAGGAAAATAAATCAGTTTTATATTAAATGGAACAGAAAATACTTTACAAAATAATTTTCAACTTTATACATCAGTACAGGATAAACGGTAATAATTTTGATTCAATTAGTAAAAAATTTATAAAAATATAATTTTATTAGAAACTAATGGTTACTGATGTACAAGTTACATATATCTATAATAATTAAATCAAAATTATTACCGTTTACCCATATAATGATGTATAAAGTTGGAAAACAATTTTGTAAAGTATTTTCTGTTTCATTTAATATAAACCCGCTTTATTTTCCTTAATAATGAATAACTTGATTTAAAATGCTTAAAAATATAAAAAATATAGTATATTCTGAAACAATATATATAAAAACATATTTTCCTAAAGTAAAAATAGAAATAATGAAATTTAGGATGTAAATAAGAGTCTGTAAACTTTATAGAATTTTTGGAGTTGTTAATGTATTTTAAATAATTATTAGAACTATTAAATGAATAATACATAGTTAAAGATAACCAATATATTGGATGGAGTTAGGTGTTGTTTGTTTTTTCTGCAGGAAAAGGTCTGCAGTCTGCGGACCACATCTGCAGACATCTGCAGGAGAAGAGGTGGACCAAATGTCTGCAGCGTGCAAGAAGACTGTTTGTTTGTTAACGTCTGCAGGCTACTGAAATAAACTTAAATTTAAATAAACTGAGTTTTTACAGCAGTCTGGTGGTAGAAGGTGGTGGTGGTGGGTGGACCGTGGTGGTGGGTGGACGGTGGTGGTGGTGGTGGTGGGTGGTGGTGGACGGTGGTGGGTGGTGGTAGTGGTGGTGGTGGACGGTGGTAGGTGGTGGTGGTGGGTGGTGGTGGTGGGTGGTGGGAGTGGTGGTGGACGGTGGTGGGTGGTGGTGATGGACGGTGGTGGTGATGGACGGTGGTGGTGAACGGTGGTGGTGGACGATGCTAGGTGGTGGTGGTGGGTGGGTGACTTGGTTTAAAAAAGCGCGAGGCGCTCCGAGGCGTTTTGGGTCCAAAATCCGAAGCGCGGGGCTTAAAGCGCGAGGCGAGAGCTTCACGTATAGTATTAAAAAAATTATAAAAAAAAATTTATATATGTCAATATGACATTTTCTACATGTTAATCAATCATAAGCACAAAAACATGATTATAAAACACCCTTGAACACTTAAAAAGCATATTCAAAACATAAAAACGACGAGGCACTACCGTAGCGGGTCAAATAAAGTAGTTTAAAAGGGTTTTTTGGGCTGAGGCGCTACTGTAGCGCCACTGTAGCGCGCGCCTCAAGCGCTCGAGGCGGCGCCTCATGTAGTTCAGCGCTTTTTGGCAAAAAAAAGCGTTTTTCTTGGAGCCTCGCGCCTCAAACTGGGGCGCGCTTTTATAAACCAAGGTGGGTGACGGTGGTGGTGGTGGTAGTGGGTGGTGGTGGTGGGTGGTGGTGGACGGTGGTGGGTGGTGGTGGTAGTGGTGGTGGACGGTGGTGGGTGGTGGTGGACGGTGGTGGGTGGTGGACCGTGGTAGGTGGTGGTAGTGGTGGTGGACGGTGGTAGGTGGTGGACCGTGGTGGGTGGTGGTAGTGGTGGTGGTAGTGGTGGTGGTGGTGGACGGTGGTGGGTGGTGGACCGTGGTAGGTGGTGGTAGTGGTGGGTGGTGGACCGTGGTGGGTGGTGGACCGTGGTGGGTGGTGGACCGTGGTGGGTGGTGGTAGTGGTGGTGGACGGTGGTGGGTGGTGGTGGGTGGTGGTGGTGGGTGGTGGGTGGTGGTGGACGGTGGTGGGTGGTGGTAGTGGTGGTGGGTGGACGGTGGTAGGTGGTGGTGGTAGTGGTGGTGGACGGTGGTGGGGGACCGTGGTGGTGGTGGGTGGTGGTGGTGGACCGTGGTGGCGGTGGGTGATGGTGGTGGTGGGTGGTGGTAGTGGTGGTGGACGGTGGTGGGTGGTGGACCGTGGTGGTGGTGGTGGACGGTGGTGGTGGTGGTGGTAGTGGGTAGTGGTGGTGGTGGTGGGTGAGGAGAAGAGAAGAGGAGAAGACCTTTGAAGACCTTAGAAGACTTTGGTCCAAGTCTGCACCAAGAAGAGGTCAGGAAGAGCTTTTGGAGTGAAATGTCTTCTAAAAAACAAACAGTCTGCCCGCCCCAAACGTCTGCCCGCGTCTGCTCGGCGCAGACAAAAGAGGCCAGAAGTGCTTCTGGGAGAAAAACAAACACCACCTTAGAGAAGATGACCAAGATATTGGATGGAGTTAGTGTAAAGGACACACAGTGTGTAAAAGTTTCAAATAAAGGACAAAGGTGAAATTTCAGGTAAACGTAAAGGACGTAATGCGTAATTTACCCTTAAATTTTTTAATAAACTAACTAAAAGCAATTTTTTTAATAAAATATATAATTAAAATAATAATAATTAATAATAAAATTCCTTAAAAAGCTAAAAATTAAAAAAAAATCAAACGAAAAAAAATACAAGAACTAAAAAAATCCATAAACGAAAAAAAAATACATGAACTGAAAAAAATACATAAACGAAAAAAATACATGAACCAAATATGGTTTTAATTATCGGATTCGTTATCGTCGGATGGGTAATCTCTTGGTATACTCCAAATATGCTCAACCAAATCCGCTCGAATGTTGTGATGTGTTTGGCTATTCCTGATATACATGTTTAACCCTCTTTCTTCATCAGTAACGTTTGATCACATTGCCTTGCTCACACCGATATCATTCAAAATGCATCAGTGACTGGTTGCTGCTGAAGAAGGTAAGTATTTTGGCTCTCTTTTGTGTCACTTTTCTAAGATAGCCTCTTCAAAACTCTCTAATGTTGTTGATAGAAAAGTTGTACTGAGCTCAATCCTATTGAATTCTATTACTTTAATGGATTTTTTTTTTCAATCTTATAACTGCCCAATTTGTCAAAAGGAGGTGGCTTAAGTAAGCCTTCAAGAATATGAAGCAAGGAGCAAGCTTCATGAAAAAATGCATCAAAACTGTTTTATGGATATTATTATTATCATTTAGACATAAGTTGTTTATCATCATAGTTGCTATTTTGGTTGTTTATGTTGAAAAATGGTACAGTGAAAACCGTAAACGATCACAAAACAAAGAGGAAGGTGGAATGAAGAAGAACATCAAAAGTTTCTTTAAGATTTAAAGCTTCACGGGCGCGTAGGGTGTGAGGCAAAAGGGAATGTAAAAACTGCAACATGTTTGTTTTGATTATTCATTTTGCTGTTTTGGTTGTGTATATAGAAATATGTTGTGATAGGAAAGTTGTTAATATTCAAATGAATGATTACGTATTTATCTAAAGACTATATAGGGTGCGCATTACGCACCCTTAAAAAACACTAGTTTATTTGATAAAACCAAACAAGTATAGGTAAATCATTTGAAAGAATTCATGAATAAAGAGATCATAAAAGTTCAGTCGTGGAGACACAAAAGTAAACATCCGTACAAATAGCCTTTGCTATAAACCAATCACCAATGCTTCCTTCATTGCTAACCCCTTTCTTTCTTTTTTCCCATCTATTTAAATCATTTAAATACTTACATATTTGTTAAAACACATATTATTAGCCCAAAACGTGTTAAAAGAAACGTGTTAAAAAAACGAGTTCGAAAAGAAACGTGTTCGAAAAAAAAACGTGTTCGAAAAAACGTTTTTTGAATTTTATTTTTTTATAACTATCCATTAATTGCCATTTTGGCCCCTGAGGACATAAATGACGAAATTGCCCCTGGGACTTAACTGACTTTCATAACTCAGTTAAAAGGTGACCATTTTGACACTTTTTGATCTCTGAGGGGACTCCAGTAATAAAAATCATGTTTGGTGACTAGACAAGCAATTTGGGGAAAACCTCTGGGGCCATTTTGGCAATTAACTCCTTTAATTAAAAAAAGTTGAGTGTGATAGGTATCATCTCACATTCCACCCCATGACGTTAGTAATGAATGTGATGAGTATGATGAAAATTAAGGGGGGACGGGGCGCTACCATAATTGGTCACGGGTACCCCACTACCAGCACGGTAACACCGCCGCCACCCATGCTGGTAGTGGTCCTGTGAACCAAATCGTGGTTCTAGTTAACGGGCTGGTACCTGTGGTTTGTCTCTCCCCCTTTTCTCTTTTTCTCTATTTTATTTCTAGTGGAGTGCTGCCTCTAAAAAACTATTTCAGTGAAATGAATCAGTGAAATGATGTGACAATACAAGATTGGTAGAAATCAGTGAAGTGAATTTTTTTTTTTTCAGTGGAGTACCCTGTCCCCCTTAGATGACACAATATTATTTGTCGTGAAAGTGTGATCAAATCACTAAACTAAGACTATGGGGAGTGGGGCGGGGAAGGTGGGGCGGGAAGTGATTGCCGGGCGGGAACACCGTCCCTAGGGGGCGGGAAGAGGGGGGCGGGGAGGGTGGGCGGTGGGGGAAAGCCGGGCGGGGGGGGGGGGGGGGGGAGGTGGAGGTGACTTGGTGCTTTCTGATTGGTCCAATTTTTTTTTTTATTTTTTTTTTTAACTTTAACACAATATAATATTATTCCCTTCCCCCCTTTCCCCCCTTCCACTCCCCACAATTTTCACCCTTCAAACACGGTCCCCACAAGTACCACATGGCGCATCACGCCCTCTTTCCCGCCCCTCCACTCCCTCTCGTCTAAGCATACACCCTAAAAAAATGCATGGGAAAAGAAAAGACCCCAACAGAAACGACTTGACGAAGACGAAGACTTTATCAACGTTACTTTCCCACTCCGCATTTATTCATTCTTCCCCACTAAGTTTCTTCTCTCTCTCTCTCTCTCTCTCTTACACTTTATAAATAACGTCATTCATCGATTATTATTATTATATCATGAGAGTGTGGAGTACTGATTAACTGTGTGTTGTTACTCGATCGATCGTCCAACAGAAAACGAAATTCGCATTGTGTGTTTGTTCATCTATATAATGTCGTCGGCAAAGGAGCACGTGGAGGAGATACGGAGGACCAAATTCTCAATCGGTGGAGATCCGATTCCAACGATAGAAGATCTTCATTATGCTGTCAAATATCTCTCTGCTGAACTCTACGCTAAAGATGTCCACTTTTTGATGGAGCTTATTCAGGTTCTCATTTATTCATATACGTGTCACTTATTATTATTATTATTATTATTATTATTATTATTATTATTATTATTATTATTATTATTATTATTTTCTTCGGTTTTCTTCACTCTGTTATGCTATTTAGTTTAATTAACCAACATTTAGCTGTTACAACGAATTTCAAGAGTAATTAGGTTTCTTTTTTTAGTTTGTATTTATTATTTTTTTTATTATTTTGTTGCTTGTTAATGTTAATGTGGCTTAGTCAGTCGTTACCTTCTAGATTTCGAACCCGATAGTGATTTGCAATATACTTGGAAAAAGTTTTTCAACAGTAGGGGTGCAAATGAGCGAGCAGCTCGCGAGCTACTCGAGATCGGCTCGGTAAAAAGCTCGAAACGAGCCGAGCCTTATCGAGCTCGAGCCGAGCTTGAGCCAAAACAATTTACTTATCGAGCTCGAGCTCAAGCCTGATATATGAAGCTCGCCAGGCTCGTCGAGCCTTATCGAGCCTAGTATAATATTAGGTTTATTAATATTTTATACAATTTACCACATATTTTAAGTTGTTTAATAAACGAGCCGAGCCGAGCTTTTGACTTATCGAGCCTAAACGAGCCTATTATATATATTATTTAATAATTTAATATATTAACTAATAACAGTAAACGAGCTGAGCCCGAGCCGAGCTCGAGCTTGAGAAACTACTAACGAGCCGAGCTCGAGCTTTAAAAACAAAGCTCGAACCGAGCCGAGCTCGAGCTCTTATAAGTTAATCGAGCTCGAGCCTGGTCAAGCTCGGGCTCGGCTCGGCTCGGCTCGTTTGCACCCTATTGAACAGATAATGCGGTTAATTTGTAATTTGCAATGGGGTTGTTTGGTTGATTAAGTACTGAATAATTAAGAGGTGTGAATGGTTAAGGGGCTGTTTGGTTGATTAAGTGCTGAATCATTAAGAGGTCTGAATGGTTAAGAGGTCTGAATGGGTTAAGCGCTGAATCATTAAGTTGGACCTCTTAATGGTTAGTTTTCTTGTCCCACATTGGTAGGAGAGCCTCATTAAGGTTCAGCCCAGTTCAGTGCTTAATGGTTCAGCAACATCTCAATTCTTAATGATTCAGACTTAACCATTCCATTCAGAAGCTGAAACAAACGGGCTGAATGCTAAATCATTCAGCGCTGAATGGTTAAGAGCCTCATTAAGAAGCTACCAAACAGCCCCTAAGTGTTGAATCATTAAGTTAGCCTCATTAAGGTTTAGCCTAGTTAAGTGTTTAATGGTTCAGCAACATCCCTAGTCTTAATGGCTCATAACCATTCTATTTAAAGCTGAAATAAACGTGCTGAATAGTTCAGACTTATCCTAACAACCCCTTTAGCTTGTGATGTCTATGATTGAAGATGAGTTTCTGGAGTGAAAATAATGAAAAAGTTTGTAAGAACATGTGTAGTGGCCATGTGAATGGGGAGTTAATGTCCATTTTAGCGCCCAATTCAAGGGCGAAGTATGCTTGCCACCCCTGCCCCCCCCCCTGTTTTTTGGCGTAGTAGTGGAAATTTGCGATTTTTATTGGTAAATTGAGTTCGGGTTGAGTCCGGCCCCCGCCGATTTTCCACTACCGATCGAAAAAATTTGAGTTCGGCCCCCGCCGATTCCGAAACCAAGCTTCGCCACTGGCCCAATTCACCCAAGCACACCGCTCCCCACCTTGCTAAATGGGCGCTAACATGGGCTGGGTGAAATTTTTCGCGTGGGTGAAATTGTGGAGGGGCCAATAACATTGAACTTTATCCCATGTATCTTAAATAGATCTTTAGCTTTACTTTTCAATCTAAATTTTTCGAGTTGACATGCTACAACGTGCATATGTAGTTCAACGTTTTTGCCTCTATTTTTCCCTTCAAACGGTCACGCTGTGTTTAAATTTCAGTCTAATTTTTGCGCATTATAGCGCCGCAACGGGCGTACATGGTTTACTAATTTTACGTCTACATTTCGCTCAGTTTTATTTTTTTCGTTTTTTTATTTTATTATGACTTTTTCAGTGTTGTTGGTTGCTGACAACAATGTGGCATTGATGCTACTTGGTATGATTTTACGTCCTCCGCAGCAACGCGGGGATACTACTATGTATTGATTTACATAGTGGTTATGCTTGAGGGTGTTGTACCTTATGCTTAGTAAGTGTTGTGCATAAGATGGTTGTACATCATGCTTTGAAGGTTGTATCTTACTTTGTTTTTTTTTTTCTTACTTTTTTTTACTTTTAACCCTAATACTTTTCATCTTTTACATTTAACCTCAATACTTTCTTCATTTTCAACTTTGTCTCATATACTATTTATCTTTAACAAATTTTTAGTTTTAGGTTTCGGTCTATTTTTTTCGAGTTGACACGCCAAAACGTGTGTATGTGGTTCAACGTTTTTACATCTATTTTTCCCGTCTAACGGTCGCATTGTGTTTTACGTTTCGGTTTAATTTTTGTGCATTAACACACCACAATAGGGGTGCATGGTTCACTTTCTTACATCCACATGTCGTTTGGTTTTACTTTTTTGTTTTTTATTTCTTTTGTTTTACGAGCTTTTCTAAAGTTGGTGATCGCTAGCGACAGTATGACATTTATGCTACTTGACACGTTTTATGTCCCCCACAGCAACGCGGGGGCTTGATACTAGTTTAATATTATATTAAAAACCGGAGGTGTTACGGGTCGTGTTTGTAGGTTGGTGGACACGTGAACCCGAACATGACCCATGTATTCGCGGGTTGACCCGAACATGACCTGTTTGACTCCTTTAATTTTATTTATTTATTTATCTTGCATTTTTAGCTAAATGGGTTGGTGGGTTGGTGAAGTTTGTGCTAATTAAGGTGTACGTTCTTTGGTTGAACAGAATGCTGAAGATAATGAGTATCCGGAAGGAGTTGATCCGTCACTGGAGTTTGTTATTACGTCCAAGGACATAACAAACACTGGAGCACAAGCGACCTTGTTGGTCTTCAACAATGAGAAAGGGTTTTCGCCGAAAAATGTTGACTCTATTTGTAGTGTGGGGCGCTCTACCAAGAAAGGTCTTCGTAAGCGAGGCTATATTGGCGAGAAAGGTAATTTATATCTTCTCTTTTGTATTCCGTAGTTTAAGTCTCTACTAAGTGAGCTAGACCGCATTGATAGTATCTTTGATATGTGAATGTAACTAGATGTTTTTAGTCAAATTTATTATGATGTGTTTACGTAGTATATCAGACCAAACCTATTAAAAAAGTTAGATTTTATATTTTATTTTATTTTAGAATTAAAACATTACAACAAAAAATACAGATATATGTAAATTAACAATAAAATCCTATGAAAATTTCTATTTTAAGTTATAGTTGTAGCATTAATATCTCGTGTTAGGAATTCACACCCCCAATAGTCGGGTTTGGTGGGTTTCGGGTTAGTCGGGTCACGAGCCACCTGATAATCAAACTGAATGTTGTTGCGTTAATCTGTTGGTTTCCTGGCCGGGTTTGGTCTTTGGATCCAAATTGCATTTTGTTATCAACTTGATCCAACAACTAAGGTGCAGTTTATTAATCAAATTCAGAAACATGTTTTGGACAAACAGCAGAATTTGATTTAAATGTCTTGCATTTGATCAATAAACAGCCTGAAAAGTGGGACACACTCAAAATTAAATTATATGTCTAAAACAGTGATTAATCTAAAAATGTTTTAAGATTTAAATGTAAAAGTGTTGAATTCAGGACGTTATATAGAAAATATGTTGCACTTACATAATAATTAATTAAGTGCTACATTTAGTACATACTCTGATACATTGTCTATTTTTTCATCAGGAATTGGGTTCAAGAGTGTTTTTCTGATAACATCTCAGCCTTATATCTTCAGTAACGGCTATAAGATAAGGTTTAATGAAAAACCATGCCAACACTGCAATGTGGGTTATATTGTTCCCGAATGGGTCGAGGAGGATCCAACTCTATCTGCTATTCAAGGCATATATGGTTTGTCTACTACTTTACCAACCACCACTCTAGTGTTGCCATTAAAGCCGGAGAAGATCAAACCGGTGAAGGATCAGCTTTCAAGCATCCACCCTGAAGTGCTGTTATTTCTTTCAAAGATAAAGCGACTTTCAGTCAGGGAGGACAATGACGATCCTAGGCTCAACACTGTGAGCGCAATATCAATCTCCAGTGAGAAAAACTTTGCTATTATAAAGAGCATGGATGCCGAATCATACATGCTTCATCTGACTGCCGATGTTTCTGGCAGTGAAGATGACACAGACTGTGGCTACTACATGTGGAAACAAAGGTTTCCTGTGAAGGAAGAAAACAAAGTTGAAGGTCGGTCAGAAGTCGAGGAGTGGGTTATTACATTAGCTTTTCCAAATGGGAAAAGACTGAAAAGAGGTGCAAGCATGCCTGGCATCTATTCTTTTTTACCAACCGAGACGGTAACAAACTTTCCGTTCATAATCCAAGCAGATTTTCTGTTAGCTTCATCAAGGGAAAATATCCTCTGGGACAACAAATGGAATGAGGGGATTCTGGATTGTGTACCCGTTGCCTTTTTAAATGCATTTACGTCATTGATAAAGTCCTCAGAAACTGCTCCTGTTTCCAGTCTTCCCTATCAGTTTAAGTTCTTACCTGTCATGGAATCTTCTCATCCAAAGCTTAATCGTCTACGGGATGAAATTAAAGCAAAGCTTATGAATGAGACTATTGTTCCGTGCGAGTCATACACGGGGCAGAAGTTGTTTCGTACACCCAAAGAAGTTTTTAGGCTGAAGCCTGCATTTTGGAGCATACTGAACAGTGCAGAGAACCAAGGCGTTAGTTTTACTAATATATCGTCGCATGGAGCCTATGTTCTAGCCTCCTCTTTTGATCAAGAGGAGTACAACTACATTCTAGAGTTCTTGGAAATCCAAGCTGTAGATAATGAATGGTACTCCAAATGCATCGCCGGTTCTAATCTTGTAAGGGGCGTCTCAGAGGAACTTTATATGCAGCTTTTGGTGTTCATAGCAGAGAATTGGTGGTCCTCGTTTTACACGACTAACATCAAGAACATATCATCCATAAAGTATGTTGGAATGGATGGCAAAGTTAGCTTGTTCTCGATCAGTGCGTGTGCAAACAAGCTGCTTGCTGCTGACTCTAATCAAATCGACTGGTTAATTGATTGGAACACAGAATTTCACTGTTCTAATGGTAAGTTTTTCATGCCTGCTGCTACACAAAAAGCTCTAGGATCATTTTCGAAGAAGCGTACTTTAAAAAAGTGGCTTGTGGAGGAGGTGAAGGTTAAATTCGTCGGTGTAAGTGAGTATGCTGATGATCTTATTCCGTCACTCAGAACCGACCGCAATCTTGCTGTTACTTATGCTCATTTACTCTACCATTCCTTAAAGAAGTCTTACTTGTGGGAGAATCAAGTTCAAAATCTGTGTAGTAAAATGCCAATTGTTGATAACTATGGGCAAGTAACCGTAAGAAGAGATGGGGTTCTTGTACCAGCTAATGGAAGTAAATGGGTAGACCTTATTCGCTCTAATCCTTGGAGGCAATATAATTATGTTGAGCTAGGAGAAGACTACACACGGTCTGTGACCTATTTTGGTAATTTTGCATCAGGGGGAGACCTTGTTTCGTTTATGAAAACTTATGTAGGAGCTGCTGACATTCCTTTTCTGTCTCCCCCTAATGCTGTTGTGCCTACTCTGTCGTCGCCCCTAACAAAAACAAATGCTTTCTTGCTTCTAAGTTGGCTTAACTTTTTGAGAAAAAAGAATGTTCGTCTACCAGAAAGGTTTTTGTCATCAATTAAAAATGGCTCATGGTTGAAAATATCCTTAAGCGGTTTTTCTGGCAGCAGGCCGCCTTCAGAGTCATTCATGCTTGATACTTCCAGCGGGAGTATTTTACAGCACGGATCAGTTCTTGTTGATATTCCGTTGGTAGATGTAGAATTCTATGGTGAGGAGATACGGAGTTACAAAGAAGAGTTAAAAACAGTTGGTGTGCGGTTTGAGAATAAAGAAGCTTGTGAATTCATCGGCGAGCGTCTCATGTCGCTTGCTGCTTCTTCCAAGCTTACCAGAGATAATGTTTTTTCAATACTAAAATTTATTCAGTATTTAGGAGCGCATTATATCTCTAGTACAGAACTTGTTAACCGAATTAAACAAGGAAGATGGGTTAGAACTTCTCAAGGAGACAAGACCCCAGACAACTCTGTTTTGTTCAGCCATGAATGGAATGCTGCTTCAGAATTAAGTAACATTCCATTCATTGATAGAGAGTACTACGGAGAAGAAAGAATTGTTGGCTTCAAGAAAGAATTGAAATTGTTGGGCGTCGTGGTGAATTTTGATGAGAGTTGTTACCAGCTTGTGTCAGACAACCTCAAGTCATCATATTCGTTGGCTTCTTTGTCTTCCGAAGCCATGTTACTGTTGTTAAGGTGCATAGAGAAATTAAGATCATCAGATAAGTTGGTTCAAGCTGTGAAAAGCATTAAATGCGTCAAGACAAACTTGGGCTACAGATGTCCATCTGAATGCTTCTTGGTAACTTCAGAAGCTGAGTGGGGCTGTCTTCTACAGGTCTTTGGGTCGTTCCCGATTGTTGATGCAAACTTCTATGGAAGCTCCATCTTTTCCATGGAGAAAGAGCTAAAGAAAATCGGTGTGATGGTTGATTTTGAAAATGCTGCTAAAGAATTCACTCGCACTTTTAAGCAACAGGCTTCAGCATCATCCATCAGAAAAGAGAATGTTTTTTCATTTCTGGAATGTTTCCGAAAGTTGAAGAAAATGAAGGTCAAGATTCCAGAAGATCTCAAGACGTGCTTACGCAAAGAGAAATGGCTTAAAACTAAGCTTAGTGACTACAAATCACCGAATGAATGCATTCTTTTTGGTGCAGACTGGGAATCAATTACTCCAATAACAGCCCTTCCTTTCATTGATGACAGTAAATTTTACGGCAATGGGATCCATGATTATCGAGCGGAGCTTAAATTGTTAGGTGTAACTACTGAATTTAAAGATGGTGCCAAGTTTGTGGCTGCTGGACTTTACTTACCTGAGTGTTCAAGTAGCATTACTCCTGCTAGCATTTATGCATTGCTAGATTCTGTCAAGAGACTTCAAGAAACTGCATCAGAGATCCCTGAAAAGTTTCTTGATAAACTGTCCCAGAAGAATTGGTTAAAAACTTATTTTGGATACAAACGCCCGAAGAAGTGTTTACTTTTCTCTTCAGAGTGGGCTTCTTTCCTGAAACGTGATGATGGTCCGTTCATTGATGAACAGTTTTATGGGTCTGGGATTGAATCTTACAAAAAGCAGCTCAGTTATTTAGGAGTGATAATAGATGTAAAAGAGGGAAGCCAGGTGATTGCAAGTTACCTTGACTCTCAATCCAATTTTGAAAGAATCAAGCGTCTCTACAGTTATTTGTCTGAGTTCAAATGGGAGCCTGCTGATGACGACAGTAAAAAAATTTGGCTACCAAGAGGAACTGATAATGGAGAGTGGGTATCACCTCAAGATTGTGTTATTCATGACAAGAACAGTCTCTTTGGTGGTCTCTTGTATGTGTTGGACACATACGAGTATGAGGCGAAAATTCTCGGCTTTTTTGCTGGCATTTTCAATGTAAAGTTCCATCCTTCTGTCGATGACTACTGCAAGCTATGGAAGACTTGGGAAGCTTCAGGAAATCAGATAACGCATTCTGAATGCTGTGCTTTCTGGGAATTTGTGGCGAAAAACTGGAACGAACGGACTGAGAAAACATTCAGCCAAAGCATATCAAAGCTTCCTGTATCATCTCCTACTTCTGATGGTATTTTGCTATCAGACAAGCGTGACGTTTTCATAGGTGATGATCTTTTTTTAACAGACCTCTTTCAAAGCTGTTCTGGTCCGATATTTGTTTGGTATCCTCAACCAAGTTCGAAAACTCTTACACGAACCAAGCTTGTGGATATCTACAAGAAACTTGGTGTCCGTACCATATCTGAATCTGCACAGAAGAACTTATCTGATATTGATCAAGTGAAATTGGAGTCCGTTAGTTCAAAAGAAAAGATCATGAAAAAAGGTTTGGTCAAGCTGATCTTGGGCTTTCTAGCTGATCCGAACCTTAAACTTGAGACAGAAAGAAGACATGAAGCCATTAGCCGTATGCTGGGACTTGAAGCTTTTGAGACAGTTGATCCAATGACCGTGAAGTATGGTTTATCTTTATCTACTGGAGATGTTTTGACCGTTGAAGCTAAAAGGATGATCCGTTGGGACAAACAAAACTCGAAACTATTTATGCAGAAGATGGAAGAAGGTGGTGGTCAGAAGAGTATAATAGAATATGCTTCTCATTTTGGTGAAGTCATCGCTGAGGGGATGTTGTGGGAAAATGAAGAGGTTGTGCCACAGCTTTCCGAACTGATCAGGTTGGGTTATTTGGTGGAGTTTGATGAGGAAGCGATCGATTTCCTCATGAAGATGAAGAACCTTCAAATATTTGTGGAAGACCAGCACTATCTTTCTTCCATATTCTCATCTTAATATATATAGGTATTGCCATCTTTTACTTCTTCCTTTTTTTTTATTTTGTTAATTGGTTTTGTTTGAGTTTTAGATTTAAGCGAGGCCAAATGGGTCAGCGCCAAACACGGCCATGGTATTTTTGACCCATTACCAGCCATGCCATCTATTTGGCTAAACTTAACTTGCTTCTATTACAATTTTTTTATTTCTGGTTGAGTGTTGAAATTTGTACATGTGGTAGTGGTATGAAGCTATTCAGCTATTTCTATGTAATCTACTTTCTGTTATGGTATTCTCAATGTTTCGTGTCTCTGCGCGTCTTTTATTTCAGTCTATGTAATCGATATGATAATTTAAGTGACAAATTATATGGTTTCTATGTGAAATATGGTTTTAGTTTGTTACTTTTTACCATTTGAAGTATGCATCAATCATAGATTAAATTTGAATACTAAAGTTATGCACATCAAAATTTGATTACCAGAAACTATGAGTATAGTTTTTGTTGACATTTTAATCAACTTTAATTGATGTAAAATATTTTTTTGTAAAATATATTCTAATAAAGCTTTTTGGTGCAGATTATAAGCAATCTATTTAATTTTTCTACTGATATTATGGATTTATCAGTTTTAATTAAAAGAAGATTTTTTTTTTCTACAAAAACAATCGTAATAGTTAACATGGTTGGTTGTTCTATAGACAATATCTGCAGTTGAGGTGGTGATGGTTATGGTTCAAGTAATGTTATTGAGGTTAAAAGATTAAAGTAACAACCAAAAGTCCAAATTACCTCCTAGGTAAATTTAAACGGGGTTAGTTCATTGGATGGAAATGCCAAGGAAAGGCAAACCTCGTGTATCAAATCTGCCCAAACCTGATGGATGATTTTGGCATTTTGCTCCCGTATATTCTGAGTCATATGTGTTGACGGAAGAGTATATTAAAAGGGAATCCATAATAAAACCGCCAAAATAAGCATAACCAAAGGGTTACAAAAATAAATATTGAATTAACCAAAAAATTACGAAAGAAATATAGAATTTCAGCCTTCACAAAAGTAAATTCATTAAAAAAAACCAAAATAAACAAATAAATATTATCAAGCTAAGACGATGAACGTTAGCTAAATTTTAGCTGGCACAAAAAACCTTGAAAAGTACAATGTGGTCCATGAAAAAACCAATCAAAATAATGTGTAGCATGCGCTTTTATTATTTTGATTACAACTAATAGTCAATGACCATTTTTGTAATTTTTTTTCTATCAAACATGTTTGATATGTTTATTTTGGTGATTTTCTCATAAAAACAAAATTAGGCAATACTTTCATAATACTTTACAAGATAAATGGAGTTGCATTTTGCAAATTATGAACAGTCCATTGGTCTACCCTTTTTGTGTTAGATTTTATACAACAAGCAGCTAAAATGACCCAACAAAAAACAGTACCAATATAATATGGCATTGAAGTCTTTAACCAATGCCCATAACCAAAAATACACATCTCCTAATAACTTGAGCTACAATCTTCTACTGCCATATACCTCTGAAACTGGTTCTTTGCTTTTGAACCCGAAATCCATTGAAAGACTAACTGATGATGGAAGGAAGGACCGGATGAACTTACGTGACGGTTCTTTTTTGCTCTTTTTTCTCCTTGAAGACCCGCCCATGGTCCCTGGTTCTTTGACTGATCTTGAAGACCTTGACTCGAAAATTGAGGACCCGAAGGATTTGTCATTGTTTGTTGTGAAAGATGTGGGTCTGCCGTTATGTGTTGGATACCCGAGAGCTGCGTCTTGATGGGGTGGTGGAAATTTCTCGCTTTTGCTTTTGGCGGTTGCTTCGGTTATAGCTCTTCTTCTCTGGAGATCAAAATCAAGAAATTGGATTATTATTATTAGGAAACAAATAAATGCACAAATTTGGGTCGTGTTTCATCTCAAACTGAAATAGGTCAAACGGGTCGGAAGTTGTCAAAAATCTATCTCAAATGAATACAACTACCTAAATCGTTTTTATTCAAAGATTACGATTATTATCAAGTAAAATCATAAAATAATACAATATTTGTAATTATTATTAACATAATAAAAAAAAATGTTTTACTTACATCTAAGTTGGATTGGATCTCTGCATTGGCTTCTGGAGCTGGGACTGCACGACTAACCCGTTCACGTGGTCTTGTTCTTCTATTTACATCAGCAGCATGAGATTTACCGCTTAAACCTCTTTGCCTGTGGATAAATAATAATGAAATTTGCATCAAGTTTTAGAGAAATTAACCCGAAAACATATTTTAAGTTTAAAAAATATACAACATAACAACCTTCTAACTTCTTCCTCCCTCAATTTGACATCTATTTCTTTGCTGGGAGGATATTTTGGTAATTCGGATGGTTCACACGCAAAAGGTTCGGTGGTGAAGAACTGTACACAAAGAGAAAGTTAGAGTTCAATGGATTTCCTCATTAATAAGTAATGCAAACACAGGATGGTACTTACATTGCTATTCAGGGCTGATGTGGCAGAGCCACGGTCGTTAGGATCAATTGCAAGAAGATTTTCTAGTAAAGGTAAGGAAGAAGGTGGAAAATCTTTGAATGTTTCTGCTAAACAACGCTTGTACGGATGCTGTGGCTTGAAAAGAGTAGCGTTTGGCAACCGGTATTTCTTCCAATATTCCTCCGATGGAGAGCCGCATAATTTGAATATCTTGTGCAGTTGTTCAACCTGAAGTCAAAAATCCAGACCACATGGTTAATATCCAACTCATCTTCAAGACTTCAACTTGTAGCAAGATGGACGAGGGATGTGGGTTTAGCAACGGATCAAAAAGGATTAGGGTTAAAATCTTGGTTTTAAAAAGCGCGCTTAAGTGCAAAGCGCATCTAGGCGCAAACCCGTGCGCCTTATGTAACACTAGGCGAGCAGTGTACGAAAAGCACAAGAAAAGCGCAAGAAAAAAGCCTCCGAGGTGCGCGCTTTTCGTACACATTATGTTTTTTGTGCTTAAAATTGTTATACATGTAGCTAAAAAGGTTGTACATTTAAGTTAAATCAATATATACCTTATTTGTATCTATATTTTGAGTAAATAATGCTAAAAAACCTATATCATATATATAAAAAAAATTATATAATCGTCTTGCGCCTCGTGTATGAAAAGCCCACCGCTTTTGCGCTTTGCGCCTCGGTTTTAGACCTCGTCGCTTTTGTGCGCTTCACGCTTTTTAAAACCAAGGTTAAAATGAACCATTTTACCTCTGTCCGACAAGGGAGGTGGGTTTAGCAATGGGTCAAACTTTAAGGTTCATGAATTTTTACCTCTGTCCGACCAGGTAATATTGGCTTCCCAGCAAGAAGCTCAGCCAAAATGCAGCCAGCACTCCACAGGTCGACACCAACACCATAAGAAGTGGCACCGAGAAGTAGCTCTGGGGGTCGGTACCAGAGGGTAACAACACGACTAGTCATAGGTTGCTTTTGTTGTGGATTAAAAAAGGAAGCCAATCCAAAATCAGCTATCTTCAGAATTCCATTATTATCGATCAATAAATTTGATCCCTTAATGTCACGGTGCAACACACCGTTCTCGTGACAATGCTCAAGCCCGGAAAGTAGTTGTTTTATGTAGCACTTTACCTGCCCACATGATTACTATTTCAGACATGTAAAACTTAAAAAGCATGGTTATTATTATTATTTTCTATTTTTTAGATAATACGAAAATAATATGGACCTCTTTAGAAAAAAAAAAAACCTCGGAATAAATAATATGGACCTCTTTATAAGCATAAGCATATTCTTGGCTTCATTACAAATCCAAGGTTGTTTGGTTGCTTCCCATATGATAATAATCAAAATTACCTCAAATAAATATTATCTAGAAAGACCATTTTTTAAGCAACACATTTCGACCCGAATCCAT
This sequence comes from Ambrosia x helenae, assembly GCA_030844895.1. Taxonomy (NCBI): domain Eukaryota; kingdom Viridiplantae; phylum Streptophyta; class Magnoliopsida; order Asterales; family Asteraceae; genus Ambrosia; species Ambrosia x helenae. Next base: position 22,252 of record JAUTDX010004557.1, read on the forward strand.
TTTTGTCAAAATTCATCCTGACCCGGACCAAAATGTCCATTTTTAAAGTGACCCGTTCTGACCCGCGCATTTTGCCAGTTTATATAGAATCAAGAAAACTTCCTAATTGAATGGTAACAATACGTCGACGCAACTTAAGCCGAAAACAACATAAAACGAAAATTCGACAGTATTCTCAGCCATTGGAACTTAAAGAAAACAACAAAAACATATATCTGGATACCATCTTATGGACAAAACCAGAAAACAACAATATAGGGAAAGCACAATCAACAAAACCATGAGATAAGTACAACCATACAGGCCAGAAAGAATAAGACAAAAACAATTGTTTTATATCAATCCATATGAAAACCAAAATAAGGTCAATAACACATCAATGATATGTGGGGCCAAAAATCATTTAACTAAATTTAAGTCCATATCTATATTTAAATTCTTTATTGTGGAATTATTAAAAATATGCTACTAAAAAAACACCACCCCATGTAGGCTAAGTCACACAATGCAAAAAAAAAAAAAAAAAAAAAAATGCCATACAGGTCAGGGGCGAAGCTTGCTTCTCGAATTGGGGGGGGCTCAATCTTTTTCGATCGGTAGTGGCAAATCGGTTGGGGCCGGACTCAATTTACATACGAAAATCGCAAATTTCCACTACTGCGCCAAAAAACAAGGGGCCCTGGCCCTTTAAATCCTTCGCCACTGCCGGCCGTATGATTTGGCCCCCATATTATCATACGGCCTGTATGACACGTCAATGATATCCGAACAATGTTTATTTAACCATCACATTATAAATGTGGGATATAAAAGTTACCTGCGGCTCGGTAAATTTGACACCTTGAACAGCTGCAAGGCCAGAAAGATCATGCTCCATGTATTCAAACACAAGGTAAAGACTAGAAGACATTCTTGAAGTAACCAACCCTTGAAGCTTAATAATATTGGGATGATTCAACTTCTTTAATATAAGAATCTCTCTAGCCATAAACTTGACACTTTCAGGCTCTAAGTTATCAAACCTAACCTTCTTCAAAGCAACTATCTTTCCTGTAATCAAGTCCCTAGCTTTATACACATTGCTATATGTCCCTGCCCAATCTACAAATAACCAACAATCACAAAACCGCAATTTAAAATCGCGACATTTGATTTTAATAATCCCAACTTTGACCTGTTGGAAATGCGTATTTTCCTCAGGCAATTTCATACTAAGAATGTCCGTAATAAAAAAACTAACTGAATTAACTTTTGGTTAGTATGAGATTATGTCCAAAGTTGGGAGTTGGGACTGTCCGTAAACATTACCCGAGGTGGGATTGATCCCGGTCAACAAGTCAAAGTTGGGATTGTCCTTAAACATTACCCGAGTTAATATCAATTTCGGTCAACAAGTCAAAGTTATGATTATTAAAAGGAGTAATGGAAATAAATAATCCCAACTATTGCTCTTTGGCCGATAATGGTCCCAACTACGAAAATAACCACTAGCGGTCCCAACTTTCAACATATTGGCCACCAACGGACCCAAACTAACTGAGGCTAACTCCGTTAGTGTGATGCTGACGTGGCATGCCACGTAGGATGCCAAGTAGGATCATTTTGCCACCTAAGCATGCACGTCAGAATGTCACGTCAGCATCACACTAACGGAGTTAGCCTCAGTTAGTTTGGGTCCGTTGGTGGCCAATATGTCGAAAGTTGGGACCGCTAGTGGTTATTTTTGTGGTTATTTTCGTAGTTGAGACCATTATTAGCCAAAGAGCAATAGTTTGGATTATTTATTTCCATTACTCCTTATTAAAATCAAATTCCCCGTAACTATATCCAGAAATTGGATTTCAATAATCCCAACTTTCACCCGAGATTAACAAATAAAATGTTTACAACTTTCGGTTAGTACGTGATCGCCGGAAAAAAATCCTTACAAACTTGGCATTATAAATTAACATTTATAAACATAAGAAATAGGAAATATAACCTTATCAATTTTCTCAAAGGTGTTAGCACGACGAGGGGTCCAGTCATTGATGGCGTCACCAACGACGTCAGAGAGCCACGTAGGCCAGCCATGGGAGGTTTTTAAAGTGTAGGACGGAATGGGAGTTCGTAGGTCAGACGATGAAGGTTCAGGAATGGAGACGAGTGAAGGCTGTTGTGGTGCATTATGGGTGGTGTTTGGAATTGGAGTGGGTGTTTTAGTTTTAGTGAGCACACATCCCATTGCTTATTAAGGTGAAGTTAGGTGTCCATTGGTATTAAAACCAGGTCACCTGGTGAAGTAGTGGGTGTGGGGTTGTTGGGGGTATTAAATGGTGGGAAACCCTTTTTTGTTATTATTATTATTATTGTTATGAGGTGGTGGTGGTGGGAAGTTAAGTGCCACGGTGAGAAGTGTACTTACTAATGGGTTTGACTTAAAAAGGGTTGCAGAAGACTGCAGAAAAGGGTGGGGTTGATTTTAGTTGAACACAGAGACAGAGAGAAACAGTGTGTGTGTGTAGAAGTGTGTGGAGTTATTATGGTATCAAATTTTAAAACTCTTTTGTTTTTTTCAATCTATTTTGATTTGATCATTTGATTGATTTTAAATGTGTATGTATTCAATGGTTGGGATGACCGTGACCATTAAGCATCGCTTTGTTTTCGTCGTGATGATCAGATTTCATCAGGGCCGTGACATGTAACATGCTCGCAAGACTTTAGGCAAAGTCACATAACCATTTAAAATAACAAAAAAAAAAAAAAAGATTTACCTTTTATATATATATCTATACATATTTACCACCATTTCAACCCACATTTTCTTCTCCTATCACATTCAAAATATCTAAAATTCTTCTCCTACTATATTCACAATTTCAACATAGGTTCTTTGGACGGAAGAAGAGGAACTTGCGTTAATCATGATGTACGACAATGTACACAAAGATACGGCATCAACAAGTCATGGTGGTCCACAATGGACTAAAGTTTTAGCCGAGTTTGGTGTACTAGTCTGGGGAACAAAACGTAGTTGTGATTCAATCTCACACAAATACAACGATCTCAAAGAGAAGTGTAAAACATTTGAAAAAATGTTAAAAAAAAAATCAAGAATGACGCCCAAGACCCCAACCTAGCCGAAGACACGCTCATAGACCTTGCTCAAATATCGTATGTTTCCGAGGTCGGCCGAGATTTTCCACATGTTTTCGTGTGGCAAATGCTACGACCAAAATTATGTTAGGTTTAGTTATTTTTTCTAGTTACTATGTAATATCTATGTTATTTTAGTTTTAGTTTATATAATGTTTTTATTTTATTTTATTTAATGTAATGTTAATTTATTTTATTTTATCTAATGTTTTTTATTTTTAGTTTAGAAACTTGATTGCTTAGATTGAACAATTTATTTTATTTAATGTTTAGGTTTAATGAAAATTGTTTTGGTTGATTACTTGTTGGTTGATTTGAATTAGATAAAAAACAAATTATTAACCCTAGATATTACGTGACTCGACTGTATTTGGACTGACCAATAAGTCCATAATCAAGTGATCAACATCCAAACACCGAAACCTCGATTCACATTGCTCAAATGCTAATCACCTTTGATCTTGTTAACAAAAATTGTTAGTCGGACACCATTAATTAACCCACAAGTACACAAGTCATATCTCTCCTTACGAGTCATTTGCCAAATAAAGCTTGAAAGTTTTTACTTTTGTAAGTTATCCTCTTTACTCATTCAGAGCATTCACAACCAATCCACCAAATCCCCTCCATCAAATTACACTAAAAATCACTACTTAACCTCTAAATCTTCTCTCTCCTAATTAAAATAATAATACTTTTTCATACTTTTTATCATTATATTTTCTCTCCTCACTCACAACCACTTCCAAAAATATTAAAATATTTTTAGGGGTGAACAGTAACTTTTCATATTTAGGGGTAAAAGTGTTCCCATCAAATATTCTCTATATCCTCCACTCACAACCACTTACACTCACCCCATATAATTTGGTAGACACACTCACATAAATTTGGTTCCTGGGTTGTGAATGCTCTCAAGCCCAACTTCCTCAATTTGGCACATACATTTGAGTAAGGATGCTTGATGAGCAAGTCAAGTCACGCTACCTTCAAGTTACCTTCGAGCAAAACTTCAAGTCGTAAGCTATTTAGATAACCTTAGATTTTGGGTTCACAAACAACATAACCATGCATATTTGAGTTGGCGTTTACTATGGTTGAACGCAAGGGTGTGGGGGGTAGTCCTAGGGGTAAAGGGAGGTGGTGTTGTAGTCGTGTAGGGCGGTCATGGTGTAAATTATATTTGGAAAAAAAAGTTATTAATTATATTTTAAAATAAATCTAGAAAAAAAACATTCAGATAAAAAAGATACAATTTGATCATTTTGAGACAAGTTGAAAAATAAATGTTCAATTTGAAAACCAGGGTTGTTTGTTATGCGAAGATGCTACGGAGTCGACGGGTCATATTTTTATAGCTTGCACGATTGCTACAGGGGTTTGGCTTCAGATCAAGAAATGGTGCAGGTTAGACCTTATTTATGTGTTCGATTTTCGTGATTTTCTAAACATTTACAAGAATGTGCAAGGAGACAAGAGAAGAAGACAAGTTATTCATGACATCATTTTTTGGTTTCTTGTTGGACTTTACAAAGGGCTAGAAACGATAAAGCTTTTAGGGTTATTGGGGCGAAGGTTAGTGACATCGTAGTTAACAATAAAACGATGACGTACTTTTGGATAAAGAATAGATCTAGTTACAAGAGCCTTATTTGGAAGGAGTAGAGTAAATTCCCATTATACATGATGTAACTTTGGTTGTTTGGCGTTCATTGATTCGAGGCGTTCATTGATTTGAGGATCAACCACTTTTTAAATAAAAGTTAATGTTAGGCGCTTTTTAAATAAAGGTACAATTTCATATATGCCATTGTAAACTTGTAAAATATCATATATACTCAAAGTACAAGTTTTTCATGCATATTGTACAATGGTCCTAAAGCATGTTTTGGGTATATCTGAAATTTTGATGTTTTGCAGGGGTATATATGAAATTGCCTCATTAAATAAAAGTTAATGTTAGAAAAAAGTTGAAAATAAATAATAGAAATAATACAACATCCTTAAAAAATTAATTTAAAAATTACCAAACAAATCATTTATGTAATTAAATAAAAGAGTTATGGTAATTTATATTTTTTTTCTCTCTTCTAATCTTATTTCTATTCTAAATTAAATTTTACAACCTAAGTTTGAACATATATCAACTCTATATCTTTTTAACAGGTACGATTTTTCTCTCATAAATCCTAAACTAAAATGCACTCCATATAGTGTATAATGTTTGGACTTTTGAGGTTAGAACTTACGTGATTTTAATAGATAGTTAGACGCTATTAAAGGGACTAGGGTCTACACCTAGAGCGCAATAGAATATAATTCAATGCAACTTTTTTTTAGGTAGATTTGGGCTACATAAAGGCAAATTACTTGTGCTTTTATCGCCAAACTAATACTTATTTTAAGGCTCAATGGCTCATGCACTTAAGAGCTTATGTGTACCTACAGAGGACGTTAATTACATCGGATTTGCGGATTGGATAGTATAACCATACAATTGAATTCATTTTTTTAACGGTTAACAAAAATTCTCATCTTATTCCACCACGCTAACAAGAAACTAGCATAATAATAACCTGCATTGCACCGGTTATACACCTGCCGTACAACTAAAAGAAACCATGAAAAGGAAAAACAAAATATAGTTCCGAATTCAAAGGTACTAATATACAATCACGCCATTCTACTTGTTTCAAATTTGCGCCAATATGATTCCCAAGTTAACTCTGCCATCTTTGCCGCTTTTTTGCCCCTAGAAAATTCATAACCTTTATTCCATCCATTGTTTTTCTCATCGGTGCTTGGCTGCTTGCTTTTGTCAAAATATAACTTCATTCCGCGTCTGCAAAATACTTCACATAGTCGTCAAAATTACTGTATAGAACGCTTTCGTACTTCTTTTCGCCCCCAACACCACCGAGTGTATCTCCAATGAGTCGTAACTTTGATATATACGAAAAGATAACTTTCAGATGCGAAGTGATAATCTAATATTCAGTTTCTTTCTTTCTTTATTTTTTTTTTTTACTTCTGTTTTGTTACTCGAATCACGAAGGTTTATTCACAATTGAACCTGATAAATGTTACATTCTGTTGACTGTTGTTGATTTAGAGCTAGGAGAGACATATTTGATATTTCACTTTATTACAATAACAAATTAACAAATAACAAATTAATGGTCTAATGTTCATCTGAACCTAAATTTCATAATTCTCTTAAAATAACTTTAATTCCATAAACTAATATAAATATGTTCATTTTGGAAGAAGACAGTTTAACTAAACTCAAATAAAATTGATATGATTGATATAACGCATTGAAAAAAAATAATGTGACGGATTAAAGATGGATTAGACAGATTGTCTTGTAGTTTATTGTAAGTTTTGTATGTCGTGCTATAACGTTTAAATTTACATATATCGTATTTCATTTAAGACGTAACACTTAGAGATGCCAGTTGAACTCGAACTCCATAGGTAAACTCAAAATCTAACGTGATGAGTTTGGGTTGGGGTTTGGGAAATCGGGCATAGGACCGAATTTGGGATTACTGAAAGTGTGTAAAACCTTGATCCTTCTCATTGATTTCACAATCATTTATAATACAAAATTGATATCTCCTAAAAGTGTGGAGATATTGTTACATTAATTACAAATATATTTACTAAAGATAACTACATATTATTACACCCCCGCAGTTGAAGCGTCGGGCGGGACCGATGCTGAGACTGGAGCGAAAGTCTTCAAAGAGAACACGCGGGAGACCTTTAGTAAGATGTCAGCAATCTGATGACGAGAAGGAACATGCAGAACTCGAATGTGACCCATTTGAACCTG
>JAUTDX010004558.1:0-24596 GCA_030844895.1 Ambrosia x helenae
TTAAACATACTATTTAACGAAGTTTTTTAAGATCATATAACATTTTAATGTATTCAATTCGTGGACAACCCTTATGATCTACACACTAATTAAAGTGACACAAATAATAGCTTTTAAAGTATTCAATTCGTGGACAACCCTTAGTACTGACACATATAATGCTCAACATGCATTGTATAACTTAGTTTCAGGTCTACTCGTAACAAAAACGTCAAGTAACTTGTAATGGTTTCAATATGACTCATTAGTTTATTCCCTGCCTTCAATTGTTTCACAGTGTTTCATAAAACGATGCACATATTCTAATCAATGCATGTGGCACCCTTGAAGATATTTGAATTCATGCAATTTGCCTGTTATACAAATTACCTCTAACCGGTTCAATCTTCTCTAACTACTACTTTTTCAGTGTGGAGCATGTTCTTTTCTAGATATCAGAAAAGATGCCTTGAATCAGGAGAGATAACCACCAACGAAGCGGGTGAAGACATAGTAAGGAACAATTTGTTTAAAGAGCTATATGCTCTTTATCATGCTAACATTTACCTGTTAATGTGTTGATCATTCAACAAGCCTATTAACTTCTCTTGCAGTGCAAAAGATTCCAAACATGTAAAGAACTTCACAGACAGTGGACAGGTAATATACTTTGCAAGAGCTTGCATAGGCATATATTTAATAGTAGGAACAAGGTTAACAAACAATGTAAAGCAAGATCATAATGGTTTATATATGGAAATCGGCCCCTTAATAAGGATCAAGTAGAGGTGAAGATTGAACTCTTTGCACAGGCTTGCTGAAAATGATAACGCCGACGAGCTCTCTGTGAATGGCATGACACACTAAACAAGAACTTCACGCTGCTCTCATGCACACGCGATTAAGAAAGGTATTATGTTCAATTTTTGTTTCCACACTGTTTCGTTGTTGTATGTGTTGGCTTGAATAATCTTCATATACCTATTGTGTTTATACGCCTAGTTATTTCGTTTTTCTACTCTTTTTTGCAAAACTTCGGAATACATCTACCATGGTCTTTCTTTTGTCATTATGTTGAAGTTTTTAAGGCTCTGTTAAATCATCATAGTTGTGGATGCATGGATGTAAAGGTAAAGATAATTCAGTGATCCTTGTATTTTTTTGATGTGAACAAATTGAAGATACGAGACTAGAATCAGAGTTCATGTCAGCTCTAAAAGTGTGCATCTTGTATTAGTAAAGTTTGCTAAACTGGAGAAATCAAAAATATTTTGCTGAAAGCACTATTGGGTAATATTTATAATTAATGGTTTTTTTATTGAAGGAAATTTAGTGCTAAAGCTGCTAGTAGCAGACCATATGCTTGTGCTATGTATGTATAGTGAATTCATTTAATGTGCTGAAGGGTCCTTAGAAAGATGTATTAGCTAAGAATTTTTTATGTGCTTTGGTGGCATGTGATTAGTCTTCACTAAACAAGTGTAGTGCTTAAATTCTCTAGAATGACTAGGCCCTGTGCATTTATTTATGGGTGTAGCATAAAGTTACGTATCTGCGTCTCAGCAGCTTATATGCCTCCATCAAGGAGCAATATGGTGCATTTAGTTATGTATGAAGCATAACTAGTTACATCTACCCTATCACCGAATAAACGTCTCACTAAGGTGCAATGCAAGATGAATGAATGTGTTGTCAGAGAGCCCTTGGTGCTCCGGGCCGAGGCTAGGTGCCCCAAAGTCCAGACGCAAGCAAGGCAATCAGACTAAAAAAATGCTGCGAGGTAAGCTTCTTGGTCCAGGTGCAGATGAGCAGTTCTGCTGTCATTAAAAAAGGTTTATACAAACCAAAGAGGGGGTTTTGGTCATGGAAAAAGCCTAAATCAACCTGAAATGGGGTTTTAAGCCCACAAAAATGATGACCTGACAAGCTTATGCTTTCTTGTCAACTCTCCTTTTTTCACCGTCTCACTTCTCATCATTCATAATAAGAAGCAATTTGGGAACAAAATTGACATCAAAAAAGTTCTTTTGATTTTGGACATCCATTTAAAAATTTGTATATTCTAGTTTTGTATTTTTAAACATGGTATTGTGGCTATTTTTAATTATTAAGAGGCTACTTAATCTGAACCAGGCAACATAAGTATATTTAGTTCATCAGAAAACTGCTTTTGGATCAGGCAGCAAATCTCTTACCTATTAAGTTTCAAAATAATGCCGAATGAAAATTTTTACTCATTTTTTCCATTGATGTGCTCAAAACCCTCGCACGACCACTCATGCACTACTTCATTGACCCAACCACCACTTCCTCCACCAAGCACCACAACATCAGCATGCTCTTACTGGTTTAGATTCCATTAACTGGAATTAGAGTATTCATACTCTATTCTATACCAACTCATGCTTTGTTGTTTTGACTCGTCTCCCTTCTATGGCGATTTTATTTTCTCAAAATTCTTTATATGAGGCTATTTGGAATCAATCTCTCTTTAAAAAAGAATACATGTCTTTTATTTTTTAGACTTTGTTTGACGTGAAATCTATAAATGGTATTAAATTATAAATACCCTATATACATATATTTCTACTTTAGTAACACTTATCGTTTCTTGATGCTTTTTGTGTCTATATCTACATCAAGGTGATCAGGATAAGTATTATCCTATATAATGAATATCAATGCTCATGAGCATCTTTAGCTGTTATAATAAATATTTATAAGGAATTGTTTGAATATATTAACCAAAGTGTTTCCAGACTAGGTAGTGTGGGTGTTATTTATTTATGGAGTTTATTCAAATTGGTTAATCTTCCCAAGAACTTGGTTTTTTACCCATATTAAAAAAGAACACTTATCTTTTATATTTTCGACTTTGTATGACGCAAAATCTATAATTTTTTTTGAAGATGACTTTCTTTTACTCGTAAGTTGTCATACCCGCACAACAGGTCCTGACCCTCCACACCCAGGTCTATGTTGTCTTAACCGGGCCCACGCGGGGTTGTGTGGGCTGTTAGCGGCTCCTGCCCTAAATTATTAATATCTATGATTATATTTATGTTTCTACTTTATCAATGCTTATTTTCGCTTTTATCTGTGCTTTTTGTGACTAACTACACCAAGGTATAAATTGACACATATCGACCAACTAGAATAGGTGTGTGTTGTGGACACGGGACCGAGCCAACGTAAGTTACCGACGTGACTATCAAGTAACCCGGTCAGGCTGTTTGTGGTAAGGGTGAGCACCGGCGCAACCACAACCTACAAATCCAACACAAATTTCCCTTATTCGCGGCGTGAGCTGCCGTGAGTCTTCTTGCGTTTGCTCGCTCAGCATCAGGTTAGCGTGGGGCTGTTGTGGTTGGGGGAGCTTGGGTGGTTGTGGCTGCTCGCGCCTGGTCTCTCGCGTGTCCAAACACATAGCCTAATCTTTATACTTGGGTTTTTAACCGCATTTAAAAAGAACACTTTGTCTTTTAATTTTTTGGACTTTGTTTGACGAGAAATCTATAAATGGTATTAAATTATTAATATCCATGCTTATTATATATTTTTCTACTTTATTAATGCTTAATAGTTTTCTTTCTGTGCTTTTTTTTTGCTTTAACTACACCAAGGTATAATTGTTTAAATTGGAACGCGTATCTACTAATTAGGATAGATACTTATTCATATTGGCTAATCTTTCTAAGTACTTGTTTTTTAGTGTTATCATATATATTATTTTTATTTCTAGTCCTTCACATTGGCTAATCAAACTAAGTGCTTGGTAAATCCTATTAGTACTGTATATTATTATGTTTATCAAGAGATTTTAGGTATCATTGTATATATTTTATTAGAGATGATTTATTGTAATTATGGAATGATTATCCATTCCTATTATGGTGCTAGGTTTGATTATAATTCCTCCATATATTAGGGCATAATGTACTTATGTTATTCATTAAGAAATACAATACCATAAACACTTTTATGGTATCAGAACCTCGTTCTGAAACCCTACATTCGATCCTCTTCCTTCTTGTCCATTCTCTCTCTCTTTCTTTTCTTCTGATCTTCGGGTCAAAAATGGCAAAGGAAACCATGGCCATGACATCCAAACCTGCTCCATCTCTTCACCTAACGTATTATGTTGCCATCATTCAGACCAAGATACGCACCCTAGATGAACAAAAGTCTCATATTCATCCTATATCAAGTTGTTTAAACTTCATGTTACTGCATACAAGGTATATATTGAATAACATCGATGGTTCCCCTTCACCCTACAAGTTTGATAAGGAACTCTACGCACAGCGGATTTACAGTACTGTGTTAGACGATTTACTTGTTCGAGTTCTCGACACTAACTCCCCAGCTAAGGCTGCCTGGGTTAACCTCGAGATAATTTTATTGAGCAATAAGAAGGTCCGTGACGCTGCCTTCGAAACCAAGTTTTGTAATCTTACTCGTCGCTTGTTCGTCCATGGACGATTACTGCTAGAAACTAAAGGAGATTGCTAACAATTAGAAGACGTAGATCAACCGGTCTTGAGTCGTGCCTGGTCCTACAACTAATCTGAGGCTAACCTGCTGAATTTGACACCACCGTGTGACTAATCAATGCCAAGATGCTGATTGGGATTTGGCTAGAACCATGATTAATGACTCATCCGATTTAAAGCCCGAAAACACATCTTCCTAGGTTTTGGTTGCCCAATCCACCCCCTCTCAACAACCATCACACACTAATCCTACAACACCGACCAACAACAATCCGAACCAAGGTTCCACTTGAGGTCGCGAACGTGGTAAGGGCAAGATATCAGGACGTAGTGTCGTGGAAGAGGTTGTGGCTGAAATCCAGAAACACCATTTGGGCTCCTCAAAACTTAGGTTACTTATCCGGTTTGGGGCTGGTGGAACACACCACCTTGCCCATACCTAACTCAGCCCATGACCAATAGGCGCCCCTCGGCTCGTTTCAGCAGTCCACCAACAACTTATATGAGTTCGGTAACTGTTTAGCCCAATGCAACACCAAACCGTCAATGTAAATCAAATGCAGATTCCTCGGCCCAAGCCCAGTTTGGTCAACCTTAGCCCAATTCTGGTTACAATGCCCACAATCCATCGGATCTTCGTGCAACCTTCTCCTCAATGAACTTGAATCACACGGATTATATGGATACTTGGGCGTCATCTCATGTCATGTTGGATGATAGTAAGATGATAGTAAAATTTCTCATCCCTCGTCTATTTTTGTATGCACTAAATTTTAGTTGGTATTGGTAATGCTTTACCAATTCAAGGACCCGACACTAGTTTTCAAACAATTCTACATCGAACATATATTTTAACCTAACATCCTTTATAAGGAGATCGAAACATCCTTTCTTACCCCAATAACACCGGGGATCTCTATCAAATAACACTACATCTTCTGCCTCAAGCTTGTTTTCTCGCGTCTTCATCCTTACTATGGCACTATAGACTTGGACACCCTGGTGCTCAAGTCTTGGAGATTCTTAGTCGTTTTAATTTTTTCATGTAACAAATATGATTCATTTAGTATTTTCTCGTCAAAATCCTAATATCTTCCGCCTCAAGCTTGTTTTCTTGCATCTTCATCCTTACCATGGGACGATAGACTTGGACATTCTGGTGCTCAAGTCTTGGAGATTCTTAGTCGTCTTTTTAAATTTTCATGTCATAAATATTATTCGTCTAGTATTTTCTCATCACATTTGGACGTCTCTTCTTGTTAACAAAACCAACTATCCTACTATTTGGTTCTCATAGACATTTTTTCACACTTTCTTTGGGTTTACCCCCGCGAATATAAATCAGAAACGTTTACCACTTTTGTCACCACCAACATTTCCTCAATTCCTTCTAGTTATCCAAAGCAATTGCAGATCCCAATTGGTTAAATGCCATGCAAACTGAATTTAAATGTGCTACAGTATATTAGTACTAGGTCGTTGGTTTCCCAGACCGGTTGACAAACCCATCATTTGCTGTTTTTCGCCACAAGTTCAAATCAGATGGGTCATTGGAACGTTTAAGGCTCGTTTAGTTATTATTGGGAAATAAAAAAATTGTAGGGATTGACTATGAAGAAACATTTAGTCTAGTTGTGAAGCCTGCCGCCATCAGGACTGTTTTATCTCATGCAGTCTCACATTCTTGGTAACTCATTAGTTAGATGTCAAGAACACGTTTATACATGGTAATTTGAATGAAACTGTTTATGCATCAACCACCTGAGTTTATTAACATGTACCCTAATTATGGTTGTTGGCTGAAGAAGTCTTTGTATGGCCTCAAAACAAGTGTCGGGTTCCTGGTACACGCGCTTTGAATCCTCCATTTTATCTCATGGATTTTGAAAAAGTACATGTGATAATTCTTTATCTATTTACACAAAAAAAGGTACTAACATTGCTTGTCTAATACTTTATATAGATGATATAGTCCTCGCAACTTCTAGTGATGCTTTTCTGGATGATATCATCCGCGCACTCTCTCTGGAGTTTTCTACGACTGACTTGGGTGATTTACACTACGTTTTGGGCATGAATGTTACAAAACATGCTCAGGATGTATTTCTATCTCAGTCGCAATATACAAAAACACTTAGCCGGGCTTCAATGTCTTCTTGCAAACCTTGTGCGACACCAATGGATTTCTCCACAAAGCTTAGTGCTTAATATGGGGAATTATTTTATGATCCAAATTTATATCGAAGACTTGCTTGAGCAAGTTTGTTTGTTCATGCATATATGATGGGTCCATGTTTCAAATTTTTTATTTTTTTGTTCAAAAGGTGGCTTCCCTTGAACACCACCCTCTTAGGTGGCGGGCGGTCCCCATCGAGACATAGCCCTACACCATGACAGTGGCTAGATTATCTAGTATTGATTTATCACAACAACCTAACAATGATAAAATCATCTTCATATAGGATTATCAACATAGCTTCACTTGATTGAGCATGGTGCAAAATGTAAATGTGAGAAACCAACAAATTATGGACCCTCACAATGCCAACTAAAACATGCATTGCTAGTCTAGCTTTTTAGATCGATGCACAAAGGAACCTTGATTGGTTTATAGGTCTTTAAGCACTCCATGACTCCATGCTTTTATCCTCACAATGCAAACCGAAACACACATGACTAGTCTAGCTTTTTACACCGATGCACAAAGGAACCTTTATTGGTTTATAGGTCTCTAAGCACAACATGCTTTTATCCATTAGAACTACCAAACAACCCTTATTATTTACCTTTTCCGTATCATTTGCAACTATATACCTAAATGGTTTGATAGGACGGTAAGTTCTCATGACTCAAAGCCACAACTTAATTCTAGAGTATTGTGTTTTAACATCTGGTGTTTTAGACATGCACAGTAAGTTCCCATAGGTCATAGCCAACTTAATTCTAGGTCATCGTATCTCAACATCCAGACATCAGACATAAAATTCTGGTTTTGTGATGTTTTGGAGAATTTAGGTCGCATCGTGAGAATGGTTGTGCCATACAAGTCCGTTGTTAGGGACTGAACATTTAAAAGCACTAGACCCTACTATGGTGCATACAAGCATGCAAATTAATATGAATGCGATAAAATGAAGCACGTGACTCTTGTATGTGCATAGTTATAGAAATGATAGATTCTAGTATGAAGTATATGTTCCTTGAGATTTGTACAATTGACTGTTGTACCTGCATAATCATAAAAGTGCTAGATCCTAGTATGATGTATATGTTCCTTGAGACTTATGATCTCTCCCAAAACCCTACAATCCAAGTCAACAGCTTCGTGCCAGACACTAACCTAGTAAACGAATGTGCGTATGGGGATGACCCTTCTAATTATTATCGAGCACTAAACATCAAAACGCATTGGTTGATGCCCTTTAATTGGTTTATTTAACAGTTAAAACATAATTTCACAAATAGAATATCATCAAAGTATCTAAACATTGTCAGAGGAGCTTGTGACCCAACCCTTTTGTGTTGCCATTTTCTGTGAATTACTTGATGAAAATGTTAAATACCCTAGAAAATCAGGACATACAACTAGAACTGTAAGCTTAATCCTTCCATGTTACATATTGATTAATATGATCTTATGGATTTGTTTTTCAAACGGGTGGCGATGCTAACATTAATTCATAAAAGTACTGACAAACCTAGCAACTAATAGGACTTCTTATGCCTCAAATAAATGTCCTGGGTTTTTGTATAAAAAATATGGTTGGTGATGCAGGCATAACTTGGTACATACTATTTCTTAGTTGCAACTAATTTCTTACTTATATGGCACACAATATACTGAAGGTTTGTCTTTGAAGGGGGACAGAACTGGATGTTGGAAAGGGCTTATAAATTGACTGAAATTCTGCTTTTTTATGCAGACGCAACTAATGATGGAGTACATATCAACCCTCAAAGAAAAGGTATGCTTCTACTTTGATTTTTCTTCATATACTCTTGAGGTCAATAAGGTAGTTTTGTATACTTGAGTATGTTACTATGCCCTTGTGGACGGTCCGAAAATATATGGCCACTTGAAAAAATAATCATGTCGCTTCAGGAATGTATTGTTAATGCATAATGTAATTACTAAAGGTTCTTTACCCTTTTGAAGTGTATATGGTTTTAGATGTATATGATTAATGGAGTTTTAGGTAAAAGTGTATACATGTAGAACTGGGAACTTGGTAAGTTCTCTTCTATGGACAACTAAAATAGTAAAACTAATTTTAGCTGAATACTCCTCTTCAAAACTATATAATTACTTTTGCATACAAGAGATATATATTTATATATTCTGCCGCTCTGAAGGTAATAGGTTTATCTAAGGATGATTTCAATTTTTTAACAACCGGTGCCATTCTGTAGGTAATAGGTTTATATGTCTATTTTGAACGCTAGTTTGAGTATATATAGCTTATTTTTCTTGGGGTACATTTTTATAAGAGTAAAACTAAAGTTTTAATCCAAACAAGGTCGTTTTTTGTGTTTTAAATAAGTCTTGTTTTTTTCACAAAAACAAAAGCATAAGCTTTAACAGCCCTGTGCCAAACATTCACACTAACACTTGAACTAGCACAATCGGACGATATGTCACTCATGCCAGTATGGGGACATGATAATCAACAATACCAGGAGACTTGCCCCATTGGTACCACAATTCCTTTTGCTGCCTGTTGCATTGCCAATTAGCCAAGATAGTAAAACACATTTGAGAGTGTTAGCTGCAAAAATTAGGGTGCCGTTAGGAAAAATTTTCGTGAAAAGCACAAAATACTGTCAAACCTATTCCAACGTTCTACAGAAAATTTCATTGGAAATGAAAAATCCAGTTTCTTACCCTTTACAACTACAATTTAAAAAGCATCCGAAAGTTGTTTCCGGCGTTTCCCTGCAATTTTGTAGGTCCTCAATGTTTGAAGATTTTGCTTTAGTCGCTTGGTTTCTAATTAAAGCAAATATACTAAATTTTAGCACCTGATAAATGAATAGAAAACAAAGTTAGAATTCCTTGCCACACGTAAATTATAAGTAGTTTCATATATTTTCGAGTACAAATGATTGAGGACTGAATCACTCACAGAGTTAGGGACAGATTAAAATAGAAAGATGGACAGGAACTCTGGTAACTCCAATGACATACCAATGTTTGGACATGAATTCTATTATTGGGATGATGAGTATTATGTAAGGAAGACAAATTTATTGTCTCACACTTGCTTACAGCTTATATGCTTGGGTTTTATATTCAATCTTATATCAGCAAAGCATGTATTCAGTTTCACCTTCAAAAAACTATAGTTATTATATATCAAATCATTGATTCTTAAGTTGGCCATTTAAAAATATAAAAATGTCATTGATTCTTAATAAGTTAAAACATGGGTATTTTTTATCTTCCAAAAGTTTTAAAGTATTTTCGTCCTTAGGCGTGTATTGGACAAAAACGGAACTAGATACTTGGGTGGGTGTCGTTAATGGGAAATGTTGAATGCATAGGTGACCTCAACATATGATATCCTTCAATTATATATGAGCAACTTACATAAAGACATATTTGTTGGGATAATTCGAATAATTGATCAACATTACGCATTTGGTGATTACTTGATTGCCTATGGACTCCAACCACTTGATTTATTGCATGTATTTATAGCATGTTGGATAAATTCATCTGGTTAATTTCAAGGTCGTTAAAGACCATTTCACTTTGGTACCATGAGACCATATCCCTTCATCCTGTTTAAAATGCGCAACAATAATTAGAACTTACTAATTTACTTCTATATTTGTGAGAACAGGAAATTAAGCTAAGCGAAGAAAAACGAGAATTCGAAAAGCAGGCAAGTTTCACACTGATGTCCTTTGAACATTCCAAAACTAGTTTTAGTTAAAAGTTAAAACAGTATTATGAGGAATTGCATATTAAATCTGCTCATAATTTTATTTTACTCATAAATGATTAGATAAGCAATTCAGATAACCAAAATCTCAGACTCTTCTAAAGTTTTCTTATTGGTGTATCACAACACTTTAATCAGTTATGAACCAATCCAAAACACCTCCCAAGTTATCCTAGGAAAGATCTGAAGCTGAAACAATGTACTCACTAAATCTTAGCCAGGGAATATTACCCTTGCTTTTGTGATTACTAATTACCTTGTGTATATAAAGACTGGATATTGTCATTTAAAAAAAATGCATCATTTCCAGATCTCGTCACACACTCCCTTTTGCAATTACCTTTTATGTATTTTGTATGTGAAGGTTACTCAAAGCTCATATCTTTACTAGTAAAGTTGAGTGGATGTTTGACTTACAGGTAGCATCAGCAGAGGAGAATGGTTTAAATGATGAAGGTGGGGGTCTTAACGACCATGCAACTAACCAGATCAATCCACCCCAACTTACTACACTTCCTCTTTTTAGGTGATTATGAGATCAGTACTTGGAAAATCAAAATATCCAATAAAATGGATTTTGTAACTATATTACAGATTCTTGTCATCATTGTTGTTGTGTTACCAATTGATTTTTTGGAAGAAATACAACCCATTTGAAGCTTTGATTATATGGTTTGAGGAAAGCCTCATCTGCAGTTGTTTTTATGTAAATCCTTTTGTGTGGGTGAATGTGTAGTAAGATGAGGTACGATGGTGCCACTACAATCAAGAGCTTCACCAAGAGGAAAGGTATACTTTCATTTTTTTAATTTTTAACCATTCAGAACAAGCAATGTGTTTTGTGGCTGTGAAATTTTATATTCTATTCTGATAGTGTCTAGACTTTTAGTGGGTATTTATGTTAACGTGACAGTTTCTGGCAGGACATGAAATAATCATTTGTTAGGTTATATTTAATTTAATCTATATATTAAATATTTTATTTTGGGTTGAAATGTTTAACGTGTTTAATTAGACTTTAATTAGACGTAAAACGGGTTGACCGAATTAACTTTTTTTAACAACCAACCTGCAAATTGTCTATCAATTGTAATTTGTTTGACACAGCCGAGTAAAAGAGGACGTGTCGTGCTTAGGTTACCTGATATTAAGTGTGTAGGTTGGGGTTGATCTTTTCGACACAAATAAAATTAAGTATGTGATGTGAAAGTATGTGATGTGTTTAGGTTACCTGATTTCAAGTGTGCGGGTGATGGTTGATGTTTTGGGCGTGAGTAAAGTACGGTTTGTGTTCAAATTACCTGATTTTGAGTGTGTGGGTTAAAGTGTTGATGTTTAGATATGAACAAAAATATGGGTTGTTTTAAGAATGAAGATTTTGATCAGTTAACCCATTAACTTGACATGATTAAACACTTCGAACGTATGTATGTTACAATGGGATATATCAAAATCAAAGTTGTACTCATCTTTTTAGTTTGTTTTTACAACTAATACTCATTTTTCTGAGTGAAAAATTAATTTGACAACTGGTTTTATAAATCGTTTCAGGTTAGCATCATGTTAAACTGGTTTTGTTATATTTATCGACAACAGGTCCTAATCAAAACTATATGATAAAAATAAGAAACTAGGATCGGCATATAGCATAATAGCGGAAGTATGTAGAGAATATATTACCGTTGCATTAGCAAGGGACCACAAACATAAATTTGGTCGTGAAACGTGGATAAATGTATGGAATCATTAAACGGTTAGTCCATATAGTATGTCCTTGTTACAACTTTGACACATTGTCACAAGTTATGCATAAACGTAACATGGTGGATCTCTGGCGTAGCATGGTTGGTCCTTAGCTAGGAGTCAATCATGTTACTTTATGCATAACCTTAGACCAGTTGTATGGTTTTCAATAAATATGTAGTAAAGCCGTAATACGAAAATACCATAGGAACTAATCGTGCAATTTGTTCTAAATGTTTTTAACACCAAAATACATTGGTATTACTTGATGTGACTTTGTGTAATCTAAACCAACTAGTTTAGACATAACAATCCAGATAGAGCATTGAATATCATATACATGTTTTGAACAATAAAATGACCTGTCATTACATAATGTGATTTTGTGTAGGCTAAACCAGCTCACTAACACATTATAAGGCGCATTAGCGTCTTGTTATCATACACGTCTTTAATACCAAAATGATTTGTTATGATCTAATGTGACTTTGTGTAACTTGAACTATAAAGGGCTATTTGTTTTTTGCTCAGAAGCACTTCTGACATCTTTTGTCTGCGCTGCGTAGACGTGTGCAGGCATTTTGGGTCTGCAGATTGTTTTTTTGGAAGACCTTTCACTCAAAAAGGTCTTCCTGACCTCTTCTTGGTGCAGACTTGTTTCAAGGTCTTTAAAGGTCTTCTCCTCTTCTCTTCTCCTCACCCACCACTACCACCACCCACCACCACGATCCACCACCACCACCACCCACCACGGTCCACCACCACCGCAACCACGGTCCACCACCACCGCAACCACGGTCCACCACCGTCCACCACCACCACCACCATCATCACCCACCATCACCACCACCGTCCACCACCACCACCACCGTCCAACACCACCACCACCGTCCAACACCACCACCACCGTCCACCATCCACCGTCCACCACCATCACGGTCCACCACCACCACGATCCACTACCACCACGGTCCACCACCACCCACCACCATCACCGTCCACCACCACCACCACCACCGTCTATCACCAGACTGCTGTAAAAATCAGATTATTAAAATTTCAGTTCAGTAGCCTACATACGTTAACAAACAAACAGTCTTCTTCTTGCAGACTGCAGACCTTTGGTCCCACCTCTTCTCCTACAGATGTCTGTATATGTGATTCGCAGACTGCAGACCATTTCCTGCAGAAAAAACAAATAGCACCTAAGTCCTGTATACCTCATAAGTTCAAAACCTAAGTTTAATTAATGTTTAATAAACACAAAAGTATTTAATTCAAATGAGTGGACCATCACCCTTGAATTCCCGTTAAAAATTTTAGGTTATAAATAACACAATATTTATTAATTTATAATTTTTATCTTTATCTTTACTATATAATAAGTAAAAATATTATGATTATCTTAATTTTCTCTCATATGAAATAATATTATTAGATCGTAATTTTACGTTTATCTCTTATTTATTTCATTTTTGTTTTTGAACTAATTCTTTTTATATTCCTGTTTATTAAAAACCTTTTAATATTTTATTGATCCAACCTCATTTAATCTTAATTTTTTAACCTAATAATAAAAAAACAAAAAAAAATTATTATAACATGTTTGATAAACAAGTTTCTAATGATTTTTTATACTCGTGTACGTAGTTCGGGGTTTGATACTCGTGTACGTAGTTCGGTAATTAATCGAATTACTGTTTCATGCAGTATTTAACTTATAACTGTGCAACGTGTGACTCGTCTAACTAACCCTAGTTAACTAAAATGCTATGAATGTAAGTACAAGTTAACTAGAGTTTAGTTAAAGTAGGAACCTGAAAATGCGGGGTGTCACACCTCAAGTTTGGCAAACCTTGTACACAAGCCTGGGATACTTGATTTAATATAAGTATGACTTCTCATTCTCGAACGAATGAACTTAATGTCCTTGACTAAATTGTTTTCATGTTGATACAATTGATTTCTGTGTTAAATAGAATTTATGTGCTTCGTCGCCAGAATTCCTATGTGGTAGCAATTATCATCCTAGTGCTTGGTGGGCATACGTGTACACCTCCAGTGCATTGAATGGCAGACGGAGATAGACACATAATCTGGCCTGAGTTTTCTAGAAACTACCAATAGATCTTGCAGATTTAAGGCTTTGGTAAATGAGAAGTGAAATGGATTGGGAAGTTGTACGTACAAGGCGTTGGCCTTATGAACTTCAAATCGGTGATATATCTCCATTGAGGGTTACACCTTGGAAGGGTGATGTTAACCGTCAGGATTGTAATGGACCAAATCCTTGATACTCCAACTGCTCAGAGATAATGGCCAGAATTGGTCTCGTGATGGACTCGCATTTCCAGGATATTGTGTTTATTAGAACGTTGAGTGTAAACCTGAGTTCACTTAGGAAAGAGGAGATCACATGAAGCGCAAACATTCCGCCCTGTTCAAGGATACTCCCGTAACGGATGACTTGAACGAATTCCGGGTAATTGGGAGACGATTATATTTCTGAAATAGCTTATAATAAACCTGTGATAAAACCCTGAATATCCTAACCGAAACGTTTGGAATCAAACTATATAAGTTAGGAGATATTTTGGCAAAGATGTTGGGTCCCACAAGGCCCGTAGGCCGGCTACTAGGAGTAGCTCTATCCACCTTAGTGTTGCTCTCATCCCATGCCATAATCATCATGTTCATGCATGCTTAGGCCATGTCTTGTCAAATGTTTAATCTTTTATAAACTTCCAAATCCTCCCATAATATCACCACAAAAAAAGAAAAAAACCTCTCCTTAATGAAATTTACGGCCAAGAAGATCCACCCACTACCACCCTTTGTTTTTCAATCAAACATACACATAAAATTCTCCATTTAAACCCTTAACAAATAACCCTTGGAAGAACACACTAAACCCCATCCAAATCAAGAGTTTTTTGTCTTCCCTAGCCTTGTGCTGGTAGTAAGCTTCTTAATATTGTCCTTTTAATCTTAAAAGTTTATGTTTTCATGTGCTAAAAGTAAGTTGTACATGGGGTAGGGTTATGGAATTTAAACATAAGAACATACATGTTGTTACAAAACTAAAATGGGTGTTTAAACATATGAGAAAAGGGGCATGGGTTAAGGGAGGTATTATTATTGTTTTTGTAAGTTAAAATGTAAACATAAACTTGCAAAATATAAACATCTAAACCTAGATTGTGATATAAAGTATAAACATAAATTTCATATCTTTTCACGAGACTAAAATGAATATTTAAAACCATGCATATGGACCATAGGGTGTTGGTGATGATGTAGTTGTTTATGTAAGTTAAAAATGTTCACATAAGCATATGTAAACTGAGGATCTAAACAATGTTTGGTAACATAACTTGGATAAACTTAAAAGTGGTTCTAAACACCTTAAAAATGACTATCCAAAACATGATATTATGGTGGATCTTTAAAATGTCACAAGATACAAAAATTACATCTTCAAAGTGAGTAACTTTAAAGAATCAAAGATGGACATTTTGGACTAAATCTACCAAATACACCTAATATTATCTTTAATATCATCATTATGGACTATTAAACGTGTTTGAAACACTAAAATACACTATAATGAAAAAGTTGACATAACAAAGTTTACTAGTTTAGTAAAAACTTGTCATTTTTAAAAGAATAAGGACAAAAATGTACCTTTTAAAAGTTAAGGATGTTACTTGGTGACTTTAAAAGTTAAGGGTGTAAAATATCATTTTAGAAACTTGAGTCTAAAAATGTGACATTGGAAAAGCTTGGTGTTCCAAATGGAAAGTTGTGCTTATCAAAGGTTGTTAATGGAAATGTTTTCAAGACTTACAAAAGTTGTATTTCATACAAAGTGTTATTTTTATAAAAATGGAATTTTATAAAAATATAAATTACCAAGGATGTTGAGAAATGTAAGATTAATTGTGGGTGAAAAATGTATAACACTTTTCTAAGTGTTGAAAAGGTATTAATGGGAGGATTAACGTTAAATAATCTATAACGATTACACGTTTGAACTAAGTTAATTATGTGAACTTGACAATGTAAAAATATGTTATCGAATCGGCAAGATCCTAGTATATTTATTTAATGGGAAAGTAAATATATGGTAAAGTGAGTCGAGTCGAATGTTGAAAATGAAATCTTGATTGACAAGACCCTGAAATAGTAAATGGCCACTAGCTAGAAAAATCCTTAGCTGTCATAATCTTCTAAATTGGGAAATAATGAGAATTCTCTGATCCTAAATTGATTCTCTTTCTAAACACTCCCCCTCAAGTTGAGTAGTGGGATTCCTGATGCTCAGGTTTTATAGGCAGTGTTATAGAGTCTCCCTTTGACTGATTTTGTAAGTATGTCTGCTAGTTGGTCTTCTGATCGAACGGATTGAAGTTCTCTAGTTTCATTTTCGAGTTTTTCTTTGATAAAATGCTTGTCGATTTCCACATGTTTCATACGGTCACGTTGGACAGGGTTTCAGAAATTTGTATAGCTGCTTTGTTGTCGCACAAGATCTTGCTTGCCTCTTTATGAATGATTCCAACTTCAGTTTAGATGCTTGCGTATCCATTGGACCTCTGCCAGTCCCCTTGCGATTCTTCGAAATTCAACTTCAGCACTGGATAGAGCAACCACCTTTTGTTTCTTACTTCTCCAAGTAACCAAGTTCCCTCCAACTAACGTGAAGTATCCTGATGTAGATCTCTGGTCCTGTTTATCTCCTGCTAAGTTAGAGTCTGTGTAGGCTTAAATCTTCAAATGTTTGTTTGGTTGGAAGAGAATCCCATAGCTAGTAGTCCTTTTAAGGTACCTGATAATTCTTCGTACAACATCCATGTGGTTAATTTGGGGTTGGTGCATAAACTGACTAACCACTCCCACTGCATATGCAATGTCTGGGCGAGTGTGTGAGAGATATATGAGTTTGCCCACTAGACGTTAGTATTTTTCTTTATCTGCCAATTTTGCTCCTTCTTCCACGTAGAGTTTTTGGTTGGTTATCATTGGCGTATCAGCTGGCTTGCAGTCGATCATTCATGTTTCAGCAAGAAGATCAAGGATGTACTTCTTTTGATAGATGAAAATCCCGTGCTTTGATCTCAGAACTTTAATTCCAAAGAAGTACTTTGGTCTTCCTAAATCTTTCATCTCGAACAAACTAAATAGATTTGCTTTTAACTTCTCCATTTCTTCTTTATCGTTTCCTGTAATAATCATATCATCAACATAATAAATTAAACAAGTTACGAGTTTACCTTTTCGTTTGAAAAAAAAGGTATGATCAGAGTTTCTTTGTTTGAAACCGTATCTCTTCATAGCCAAGGTAAATCTGCCAAACCGGGCTCGAGGAGATTGTTTAAGTCTGTAGAGAGTCCTCTTCAACCTACACACTTCTTGGTTTTTGAAGGTGCTTGTGAACCCGGGAGGTGCCTCCGTATATACTTCTTCTTTCAACTCTCCATGAAGGAAGACATTCTTAACATCGAACTGATAAAGAGGGCACCTTTCATTTGCAGCAATAGATAAAAGAACACGAATTGTATCGATCATGGCTAATGGGGAGAATGTTTCAGAATAGTCGACCCCATATGTCTGTGTGTGTTCTTTTGCTACAAGTCGAGCTTTATATCTCTCGATGGTTCCATCTAGTTTGTGTTTAAGAGTAAAGACCCACCGACATCCCACTGGCTTCTTTCTCGAGGGAAGAATGCATTTTTCCCAAGTCTCATTTCATAAGTGCCTCCATTTCGGTTTCCATAGCATCTCTCCGTTCCTTGGATTTCAAGGCTTGTTCGACAAAGTTTGGAAGTTGTTCATTAAGGAGGGTAGCAGTGAAGGCTTTAGCTTCCTTAGACAAATTCCATTGGCCATATTTCCATGGGATATCTAGTTGATCTTGTCTCCTTTTCTGGAGAATATCGTTTGGAGGTACTCCTCTATTGGCTCTTAGAGCTAGCATGTATTTCTCAGTTGTTTCATTTTGTTCTTCCTGTATTGATTCCTCTCGATCCTCCTGCATAACTTGTTCACTTGCTATTCCACTGTTAGATGTATCATTTGGAAACTCATTATTAGTCATACCAGGGGGACTTTGCGGTTCCTCGTTGGTTTCACCATTTTCAGGTTCACCATTTTGAGGTGCGAGTGTAGGACCATTTTGAGGTGCAGGTGTAAAACAGGGAGATTCTTGGTCAGTAGCACTAACAGGATGTGGGGAAACAAATGAGTCTCGTTGGGTACTGTGAGTCTCTCTGTTCATTGATGAGAGAGCCCATGTTAGCCAATCTAGTGGGCCAATATGTTTCTTCTCCCCCTGACCACTGTATTGGCAGGTGTAGAAAAATTCGGTCTCAAGAAAATCACAGTCAAGAGTAGGATACACACGTCGACGTGTTGTGCTGTAACACCTATATCCCTTTTGATCATTGATGGATTCTATAGCCAACAAATATGGATTTTTATGCGCATGGGCCTAGTTTTCCTCGATCATGTTTAGGGATATGAGGGTAGACAGTACATCCAAAGTCCTGTGGTTGTAAAGTGAGAGGTGGAGGAATGTTGGTAAAATCATATAGGACTTAAATGGGGGTTTTAAGGTTAAGAGCTTTAGTAGGAAGGTAATTAATTAAATATGTGGCAGTCGTAGCAGCTTCTAGCCAAAAAGAGGTGGGAACTTGAGACTCAATTAAAAAAGCCCGTGTGATTTTCAAAAGAATATGGTTCTTTCGTTCGATAGTGCCATTTTATTCAGGAATATAGGGGCGCGTTTTTGATGATTTATTCCTTTGTTTTGACAGAATTGTTTCATAGACTCATTGACATATTCTCCGCTATTGTCCGATCTAAGAATTTGAATATTAGTTTTAAATTGAGTTTGTATCATAGTGTAAAAAATAGTAAATTTTTCAAAGACTTCAGGTTTATGTTTCAAAAAATAGATCCATGTCACACGAGTACAATCATCAATAAATAAGACAAAAAACAAAAGTTTTGTCCTCCATTAACCTCTGTGGGACCCCACACATCAGAATGTATTAAAGAAAAAGGAGTTTCAACTCTAGTATTATTTAAATGATATGTATGTCTGTGGCTTTTAGCTAAGACACATGTCTCACAATGTAAAGTTTTATTAAAAGGAAAAAGTTTTGGAAATAAAATATTTAGATAGCTACGACACAAGTGCCCTAATCTCCCATGCCAAAGCCAAGCTTCTCTATTTGTAGACCCGTGAGGGAGCATCACAATCCACATAATATAATCCTGACCATTTAGTGTCACACCTAATGATCACGCCCGTCCTAATATCCTGAAGAATACAAAAGGTTGGATGCATCAAGACGGTGCAATTTAACTCTTTTGTAATGTGGCTAATGGATAGCAGTTTTTGTGACAAGGATGGAACATAGAGACAATTCTTTAGTTAAAGTTGGAGATATTTCAATAGTTCCTCCTCCTTTAATAGGAACGTCACCCCCCATTAGCAGTTTTGATGTTATTTATCCTAGGTTTAGCTTTAGAAATAATATAAGATTTATCATAGGTCATGGTGTCAGTGGCACCACAGTCAAAGATCCATGATTCGTCTGTTTTAGTGCAATGTTGAGCTATATTAGCATGTCAAGCACTTAAATTTTTATTTTTAAAGAAAACTATGTTTTTGTTTTTTTCTTTCAAAAAACGAAGGTTTTTTAAAACAATATCTTAAAACCACTTTTTGTCTTATTCGAATTCTAATATAACCGGCTCTTTTCTTTTGTTTGTCCATAGGGGTCTAAAGCAATTTGGGTTTGTTTTAATAATAGGGCTTGAGATGGCCCGTCTCACAAAATGATATTTTGCTTTGGACCATAGCTTCTATGTCATCATCTCCAGATTGTTTATCATATCTAAAACAATTGGGGCAAAAAAATTTAGGGTTGCACAGAGGATTTGAGGTTAGTCCCTCAAACTTTTTACATCTATCCATAGCTTCTTCTCCATCAGAAAATGCCATCCCACCGAAGCCATTATCCTTCTGGTCGCCGCCGCTGGTTTCATCGGTGTTGCTGGTGGTCACACTGCTTTCCCGTTTCCTTTCTTGTGCCCATCGTTCCACCATTCAGGGTAACCAACCAGCTTGAAGCATTGCTCCTTGGTATGTTTCATCATACCACAATGGTCGCATTCCAGTTTTGCTTTATCAATCTTGGTTCTCGAAGATTGATTTGTTCTGAGTGTATATCATTTCGAGACAAGCCTTAGGGCTCCATCACTGCCACACTGGTATCCGTTCGGCTCGTGGCTAACCCAGCCCCAATTCTGGATAGATTTGTGGTGGTGCCAAGAATGTTCGATTCTTTCTGAACTGCTGCGTATGCCTCTTCTACTGATGGTGGGGGATCCATTCGGAGGATTTATCTTTTTATTGTATCATACTCTTTGTCAATGGCGTTAAGAAACTGGAATAATTTTTGTTCGGTGCGAAGCTTATTGTAAGTTGCAGTATCGATTGGTGATGTCATGGGTTTGGATCTCTTCTATCAATCTCTCCCCAAAGACCTTGCATCACAATCCAGAATTCCTCAAGGGCCGTCCCATTTTATTTGATACCATTTGCCTTAACATAAAGTTCAAATGTTGGAGCTTATCTTTTCCGCTGCTGTATGTTGTAACAAGTGCATCCTAAAGCGATTTGGCTATAGGGAACTCGGTCAGATTACTGGCTATGGATGGTTCGACGTTTTGGATTAGCCATGAGAATACTACAAGGTCGTCTTGTTCCCATTGCTCATATCCGTCTTCGGTCGGTTTGGGTGATGCTGGATTTCCAGACAAATGACCAAGAAGTGATTTTGATTTACCACCGATGGCGACTCGGATCATACGAACCCATAAAGCGTAGTTTTGATTGTTGAGTTTGCGGCTAATTTTGAGACTATCGGACAGGCTGTGTTTGGCATTTTGGTTTTGAGCTTGCATACCATTCAGAAGGTTAGCTAACTGAATGGAAAGGTCTGTTGTGGTTTGGTTTTGATTCACTAAGCCGCCGTCAGAAGACATTGTGTGGCTTAGGGTAGATGAAGAGCTTTGTGAAAAATGATCAAGAATCGTTCACTATTCTAATACCATATTGTTAATATGAATCAGAGAATAACAACTTTTGGGTATTGATTATTATTCATAAAAGCACCATTGGGTACAATATATAAGCTATAAAGGATCCTAAAAAGGAACAAAAAAATATCAAACGGCTATAATAGTAAATGGCCATTAGCTAGAAAGATCTTTAACTGTCATAATCTCCTAAATTGGGAAATGATCAGAATTCTCTGATCATAAATAGATTCTCTTTCTAAAATGCATTGAGCCCATAAATCCTCATTTGATTTTTTAGTATTTCAATAGAAGGCTAACTAAATATATGATAAGTTTAGTTCTCAAGTATACTATTACTTGTTTTCAACATTATCCTTACTATTAGTTTATAAACTTTATGAACAGTAATAAGTATTTTATCTTTATAATTTGTTTTATCTGTATCCTTTACATTATGAACTAATGGTCGGGTGGTCTGGGTATCTGATGCCTTTTGTATCCACCCGAGTTCGACACTTTCTCTCCGTTTTTGGGGGACTTTTTCATGTTCACTGGTTTTTACACATCTTAATTAATACGTGTAACTGTGAGCTTCTAACACGTGTTAACAAAACCACGTGTTCGATCATGTCCTTCTGCTTCTCCTACCCCTTCATCTCTCCATTTTCTCACTCTTCCCCAAACCCACCACCAACACACAAACCCACAAATCAGACTTCGGTCTTGTCCTCCGAAGGATCTGTATTTTGCTCTCCGTTGAGCGCTTCTGTCATCGATTTTGGCGTTTTCTTCGATGTTGGGTTTGTTATTTGACGATGAGTTAAGGTTGTTTGTTCTTTGCCAGCAGTTGTTCTCGAAGGTTCCGAGCCGTTGTCGCCGATCGTTTGCGATGGTATTTTATTTGACGAGGAGTGAAGGCTGTTTGTTCATTGCCACCGGTTGTTCTTGAAGGTTCCGAAGCCGTTGGTCTGATCACTTTTTGTTATTTAGTCTATTACAATTAAAAGGTCTTTTTTTCTGAGTCGGGATTGCTTGTTGCCTGCGTTCTCGAATTTTTGTGATGAGGTTAGAATTTTTTTTACAGGTGTGTTGTGACACCCGTCGAAATCACAGGTCATATCCGTACACTTAGCTACACGTATACATGGTGCATGACATTACATTTTGCATGTTTCATCACAATTGGGCCATACAGGGTTCCAACAAGTCAATCTCGATGCTTACAGTTTAGCATTAAGTGCATTAGTTGACACAATTTCATAACTAGTCGAATAGTTTATAATGAGCTATAGATAGATCACACCAAAACCCTAGTTTGGGAATTCATACAAGTAAACATAATGCTACAATATGATCCAATCAATAACAAAATCAAGCAATGTTCGTACACAAAGATCATCCGAACACAATGTCCATAAACGACTACTAATCCAACTAGTTAAAAAGTATATAATATGCACACAATTATATATTATCTTGTATTACATAGACTTGTGCAAAGATCGTACTTAACATCCAATTATAATATGTGACCATACAATTTGCACAAGGTGTGTATTAAAATGTTAAAAAAAAGTATATATGTATATACATACATACACGACGGCACACACACATACATGTGTGTATGTACTTTCTAATGCTTAAACTCATACATCTTAAATGATCTATCAAATTCATCATAGATTCCACCTTAAATGGCATAGAACTTTATCATTTATACAATCCATAACCTTTAACTTACTACTTATGTCTAGTCCATACATACACACACACATATATATATATATATATACACTCGACACACATGCATGTGTGTGTAGAGTTGAATCTTTTCACTTCCACAACTAGCCAATCCATCCCTAGATCTTTCATCCAAATGGAAACTAACCTTGACACTACATCACCCTAGAACTATTGACTTACCACATTTGCTAGTTTCCACATTCCATACACCAAAGACAAGATCTTACCACATCATTCCTAAGATGTCCCAAATCTAGCAAGAACTATGATTATCTTACATCAAATCTAAGTGAGTTTGACTAAACCACAACCTCCCAACACCCTCTAATTTTCAGCCCACACTCCCTAAGGAAAACATGCACCCATGAAGTCCATAATCCCCCCCATAATCTAACCAAAATCACCTTTTTAAAGATCCACACTAAATAAGGAAAGATGCCTTCTTACACCTTACTAAGACATCATGATTTGCCATCCATAATTATTATAAATAAGGCCAAGATTAGGAGGTTTAGTGCACAAAACAACTTACACACCACCCCTCTATCTCTCCCTCTCCCTCTCGGCTCCACCCCCACCGTCGAACACCACCACCACCACTCGACCACTACACCATCGAAACCCCATCACCACCACTCGACCACTCCACCACCGAAACCCCATCATCACCACTCGACCCAAATCAAAAGACCATCATCTTTCAAGGGACTCTTAGGGACAAGGAGCATACCCAAGGTGTACAAGGTCCCTAACTCCCTCATTTCCATAGGCACTAGGAGGTATAATCTTATTTCTAAAACTTATGTTTTATTATTACATTTTCCTTCTTACACCAAGTTGTTCATCTATATGTTTAGTCTTGTAAGTAAAACCAAGTAAAATAAATGAGTTCATGACTTAACATACATAAGGTTAGTTGGAAAAATGTATTATACATATATACACCATGGCCGAAACATATATGAATGTATTATTACACATGGGCCGAAAGTTGGAAAAGAAAGTTAGTATGTTTTCCAAAACTTACTAACATAAGACATAAGGATGATAATTATAAGTCATGTGTAACATGTCTAGATCTATAATAATGCTTACTAAAGTGCATATGTTTTCGAGAAAAGTAATATGTTTGGCATGGAGTGTTATTACTTTCACAAAGTTACTAGACTTAAGAAATTAATAAGTTATAAATACTTAAATATTGTAGATCTATACACATGTCAACGCTCAAAGTTGTAAAACCTACAACACATGAACACATACTCCATCCAAAGTGTATAAAACACATGTTTTTACAAGTAAAGTGATGTTTTCACAAGAGATAATACTATCTTTTACAAAGGTCACTAGTTTACATAAAGACGATGGATCTTGCAACACAAAACCATGAGGTTTATATTTAGGAAATGTTACACTAGGAACCCTAATATGGAACACTTAAAAGATAAACATTGTATCTTTTAGTAAATAAGAATGTTAAATACACCAATTTTTACATCAAAGACACACCTAACTTTAAGGGTTAATTACAAGACAAACAAAACTAGAGAACAACTTGTAAACAGTGCAAGTAACATAGACCTGAAATGTTCCTTTT
>JAUTDX010004559.1:0-26112 GCA_030844895.1 Ambrosia x helenae
AAGCCTCTTTAAATAGAGGTGTAAAAATACAATTAAAGGAAACAAAATAAATCAAAGGTTGAGTGAGATTGGGTCCCAACGGTAACATTCCTTCTTGTGCATCTGACAAATGAGGAAATGATGATATTGAATATGATGCTCAAAATATTTTCTAACACTCCCCCAAGTTGAGTGTGGGGTTTCCAATGCTCAACTTGCCTAGACAGTGATTAAAGATTCTTCATTGACGGCCTTGGTTAATATATCTGCTAATTGGTCTTGGAATTGACGAAAGGAAGCTCTATAATCTTGAATCGAGTTTTTCTTTAATAAAGTGCCTGTCAACTTCAACATGTTTTGTACGATCATGTTGGACAGGATTCTCTGATATTGTATGGCAGCTTTGTTATCACACATGATTGCACTGGCTTCAGTCTGGGGAAATCCGATTTCATTTAGAAGTTTGCGAATCCATAGAACTTCTGCTATACCTCGGGCTATCCCTCGGAATTCTGCTCTGCGCTAGTTAGAGCAACAACCTTTTGTTTCTTGCTCCTCCATGTAACTAGATTTCCCTCTACCAAGGTAAAGTACCCTGATGTCGATCTTCGATCTCCTTTATCTCCGCCCAATCTGCATCAGTATATTGCTTGGACCTTTAGGTGTTTGTTAGGTTGGAAGAGGACTCCATGTCCTGCAGTCCCCTTGAGATACCTTATAATCCTCCATACCGCGTCCATATGAGCAACTTGGGGTTGGTGCATAAATCCTGACTGACCACCCCTACTGCATAAGCAATGTCTGGAGGGTGTGTGAGAGGTAGATAAGTTACCTACCAACCGTTGATATCTTTCTTTATCTGTCGATTCTGCTTTTTCTTCTATGCAAAGTTTTTGGTTAACAATCATCGGAGTATCAGCTGGCTTGCAATCGACCATCCCTATTTCAGCAAGAAGATCGAGAATATACTTCTTTTGACATATAAAGATCCCTTGCTTGGACCTTAGAACCTCGATTCCAAGAAAGTACTTGAGCCTTCCTAAGTCTTTCATTTCGAATTCTTTGAACAAATTTATCTTCAACTTTCTCATTTCTTCCTCATCGTTTCCTGAAATGATCATGTCATCAACGTATATAATTAAACAAGTTATAAGTTTACCTCTTCGTTTGATAAATAATGTATGATCAGAGTTGCTTTGTCGAAAACCATATCCTTTCATGGCTAAGGTAAATCTGCCAAACCATGCACGAGGAGATTGCTTTAGCCCATAGAGGGTTTTTTTCAGCCGACAAACTTCTTTGCTTTTGAAGTCTCTTGAGAACCCGGGAGGTGCATCCATGTAAACTTCTTCCTCTAATTCTCCATGCAGGAAGGCGTTTTTTACATCGAATTGGTGAAGAGGCCATCCTTTATTAGCAGCAACAGAAAAAAGGACACGAATGGTGTCAATTTTGGCTACCGGAGAGAAGGTCTCTGAGTAGTCAATACCATACGTTTTGGGTATACCCTTTTGCTACTAACCGTGCTTTATATCTCTCAATGGTGCCATCTGGTTTATGTTTGATTGTAAAAACCCAACGACAACCTACCGGTTTCTTTCCTGGAGGAAGGATACACTTTTCCCATGTATCATTTTTTACAAGTGCCTCCATTTCGGTTTCGATTGCATTTCTCCATTCTTTGGATTTTAAAGCTTGTTTATTGAATTAGGAAGTTGTTCGTAAACAAGGCTGCAGTGAAGGCTTTAGCTTCTTTAGACAAGTTCCTATTGGCCATGTTTGCCATGGGGTACCTGGTCGATCTTGTCTCTTTTTCTGGAGAATATCGTTTTGGAGGTACCCCTCTGTTAACTCTTGGAGGTAACACATATCTTTCAACTACCTCGTCTTGTATATCTTGATTCTCTTGTATTGGTTCCTCTTGTTCCTCCTGCATATCCTGATCACTTGCTACTTCATTGTTATCAGATATATTCATAGGGGATTCATTATTATCAGATATATTAGTTGGACTAGAAGGGTCTTGAGGATCTTGAGGTTCATTATTTTGAGTGTCCTCATGTGTATGTAAATGACTTACCTTGGAACTAGGCAGATCTTGAGCAGTAGCTTGGGTATTAGTGGTATTAACTTCAACTTTTGTTGGCATAGGAACCCATTTTAACCAATCCAGTGGGTCAATATGCTTCTCCCCCTGACCACTGTGTTGGGAGGTATAGAAAAATTCAGTTTCAAGGAAGTCACAGTCAAGGGTAGTGTACATATATCGTCGTTTAGGCTATAGCACGATACCCCTTTTGGTCAATACCATAGACTACGAAGACGCACTTCTCTGCACATGGGCCGAGCTTCCCTCGATCATGTTTAGGAATGTGAGGATAAACAGTGCATCCAAAAACTCGTGGTTGTAGTGTAAGAGGAGGAGGGATTTTTTGTAAAATCAGATAGGGTTTGAATAGGAGTTTTTAAATTAAGAGCTTTGGTAGGTAGACGATTAATTAAATATGTGGCAGTGGCAGCAGCTTCTGGCCAAAAAGATGTAGGAACTTGAGACTCAATTAAGAGGGCTCGAGTTATTTCTAATAAAATACGGTTTTTTCGTTCAACGGTACCATTTTGCTCGGGGGTGTAGGGGCAAGTTTTTTGATGAATTATCCCTTTGTTTTGACAAATTGCTTCATAGACTCATTTACATATTCACCTCCATTGTCGGATCGAAGGATTTGGATATTAGTTTTAAATTGAGTTTGTACCATAGCATAAAAGATAGTAAATTTTTCAAAGACCTCAGATTTATGTTTTAAAAAATAGATCCATGTCATACGAGTGCAATCATCAATAAATAACACAAAGAAGCGAAAATTTTGTCCCCCAATAGTTTCTGCGGGACCCCAAACATCTGAATGAATAAGAGAGAAAGGTGAACCAACTTGGTGTTATTTAGTTTGTAGGTATGTCTATGACTCTTAGCTAAGACACAAGTTTCACAATTAAAAGTTTTATTTGAAGGAAATAGTTTTGGAAATAAAAGGTGTAAATAACTAGTGGATGGGTGGCCTAATCTCCTATGCCACAACCAAGCGTCTCTATCTTTAGTCCCGTGAGCGAGCATCACATTACCCTGTTGAGTCACTTCATCCACATAGTACAATCCTTGACGTTCAGTGCCACGCCCAATGATCGTGCCCGTCATTGATATCTTGGAGAATGCAGAATGTTGGATGCATCAGGACGGTGCAATTCAATTCTTTTGTCACGTGACTAATGGATAATAGTTTATGTGACAAGGACGGGACGTAAAGACAATTTGAAAGTTTAAGAGTTGGGGTTATTTCAACAGTCCCTCCCCCTTTAACAGGTATAAACCTCCCCGTTGGCGGTTTTTATATGATTAAGTCTCGGTCTAGTTTTTGAGACAATGTCGGATGGATCATATGTCATGGTGTCAGTTGCACCACAATCAAATATCCAAGATTCATCTAAATTGTTATAAATTTGAGCCACATTTGCTTGTCCAAGGGGTTTGTTTTGTTTTTATTTTTAAAAAATAGTTTTTTTGATTTGTATTTGAAAAAATATTCCATTTTTTATTTTTTAAAGCTTTAGATTTTTGTTCCTTTGAAAATAAACCTTTATAACAAGTTTTAGTTTGCAATTTTCCAAAAACCCCTTGGCCAGTATCACTCGTGATGTCTTCTGTAGGAAGATTCTCAAATATATTAGATATATTAATATTAGGATTTATCAAAAAAGAGGGATCTGAGGAAACTTCCCCAAACCCGGTACCTCCACTTTCGTGGTTTTCGTCTCCGGTGAAAGCAACTCTGCAGCAGTTCCGGTGACCGCAACAGCCTTCCGTCCTTTATTCCGATTTTTGTGGCCTTCGGTCCACCACTTGGGGAATCCAAGTATTTTGAAGCATTGTTCCTTAGTATGTCGGGTTTTACCGCAATGAGTACACTTCAAACCGGACTTATCCACCCGAGACGCTGACCCATTCTGGCCATGGTCGGATAGATGGTGTTTGGGATTTTGGTTCTGGGATTGAATTCCGTTAAGGAGGTTGGTTTGTTTAATAGAAAGATCGGAATTTGTTGGGTTGTTGCCGCCGTCGTTAGACATGGTAGCTGTAGGTTGGTTTGAAAAGGTAAAGAGCGATTGATGAATCCGGTCAAGGACCGTTCACTGCTCTGATACCATATGAGCAATTGAAATACTGAACAAAGGTTTTGTCTTTGATATTGATTAATATTCAGTTGTACATCCAAAGAATGAAAGGAAGCCTCTTTAAATAGAGGTGTAAAAATACAATTAAAGGAAACAAATAAATCAAAGGTTGAGTGAGATTGGGTCCCAACGGTAACATTCCTTCTTGTGCATCTGACAAATGAGGAAATGATGATATTGAATATGATGCTCAAAATATTTTCTAACAGAACCCTTAATTTAATCATCTTAAAAAAACAAACATCTTCCTATAACAACTCAAAAAATAATAGCCACATAATCATTAGTGAATTAAAAGGTCAAACCTAAACTACTTTTAGGTCAAGTATCACACATGTTCATACTTCAACGTCTACAACAAAACTCAAGATCAAAAGACACAAAACGGGACCTATGACACATCTTCTATTCCAATCATCGTCCTGATCGATCATGACGGGCATGGGATTTTTTCAAGCACTTGCAACGCCTCTTTCATCGAAGGTCGTTTGTGTGGGACCAATGATGCACACATAATCCCTAATTTAAAACACGTCAAAATAGAATCCTTTCTTCCATGCACATCCATACTAGTAACAAACTTGTCCATTAACGTTAGAATCTTCGTCTCCATGTCAGCGATTGTCAAGTCCGTGTTCCACATAGCGAATTCTTTATCCGAGAAAACCTTCCCCGAAAAAGCTCTAGCAAAATAATCCCAAACGCATAAACGTCCCACTTAGGATTCGATTTAGAGGGTTTCATTGATTCAGGTGCTTGATAATGATGACGACGTTGATGATGATGATGATTGCGACTAATTACTAAGTCATCGCGTGATTTGTCAAATGAGTAATTGGTTTTGCCTGTTATCAACCACTCTAATCCAAAATCACTGATCACGGGATCCATTTGAGATGTCAAAAGGATGTTGCTAGGCTTCATATTACCATGAACGTGTTTTTTGTCGTGAATGTAAGATAGCCCCTTAGCTATCCCTTTTGCTATCTTGAGCCGGACCTCGAAAGATAAAGTTTGACATGAAGACAATCCAAGCTTTTCTGAAAATCGATAAAACAATTTACTAGATCGAGTGATTTATTTGAAATTAAAACACATACAAACAATTGTACGTGTGTGTGGTGTTTCGAAGTAAAGATTAAAGAATGTGGGTGGTGGTACGTGGTGGGGGCCTTAACAACATGGGGTAGTATATTAGCATTCAAAATTTCAAACATGTTTTGGCTTATTATATGTTTTCATATGTATGGAGATAAGGTGAAATTCGCTAAACCCTATCAACTTAATACCACAAAGCAAAGATTTTTGTTATTTTCTAATTATATGGATAAAAGAATACACCATTTTTTTGTGTGTTGAAATGATCGATGTATACTCCTCTAGTGAGGAAAAATGTAGTTCAAAAACGTAAAAAGGAAAATATTATTAGTGTTTTAATTGACTCGTTAATAGCAATTCTATATACTTATAGATTTTATTTTATTTTTAGATATTTTATTTAGTTATTTTTGTAGTCAACAAATTATTTTGTTGAATAAACAAAGAAAACCATAATGTGTTAAAATAATTTCAAACTAGTCACGTTGGTTTTAAATCATTATTTAGTAAAACATTCAAGCTAGAACGGAAAAGAGTGACATTATTATAAATGTCCATGTTGTTACATTCTTTTGTTTAGTAATCAAAGAAATTTACATTTTTATCAAGTGTATGAATTTAGCAAGAAGTGACATCATTTCTCGTATATAATTGACAAAATTTATGTTTTTTATCTTACATTCCTTCATGCAAAACGCTATCTAAATATATAACATACCGTAACACTAATAAAAGAAATCATGCTAGCTAACATGCACAAAAAAGAGGCTTACCGTAAGCAACACGGCCAAGCTTCCACCGGAGACGTAATCATAGATCACAAGCTTCTCTTCTTCACCCCAATAAAACCCCTAACCTTCACAAATTCCGGTGCCGGAGTTTACCTAGACCCCTAACTATCTTCTCAAATTCCTTCATTCTCTCAACTCCACACTCTGCCAGCCTCCGGACAGCAAATGCCACCCCAACATCACCACCACCACCGCTTTATACACTATGCTTCCGCCGCTTGATCCTAGTATATATGCAGACGCCTTCAATAAGGTCTCCATTTCGAGCTTCGTTTCTCCATCCACCATAACCAAACACTTATTTTCCTCGACTCCATTTGTTTGATTATCTGCATGGACAATATTGATGTAGATTTAAAACTCCAAAATTAAAATATGTTAGCCGACCATTCAGAGGCTACTTTTTAATGGTCCATAACCTCTAAATGGTTAAGAGGTAGCCATAAGTCTAAATGGTTAAGACGCTACCAAATAGCCCCTGTCGTAAAATAAAATTAGAAAAAGACATAGTCACATCATATCTTTATTATTTATTTATTTATTTTTTTGTCTCTCATCATAACACATGCATTAAGCATACATGGTTACGTTTAACCTCAAGTAACTAGAAATAAAAATTTTACCTATGGATTCAGATAACGTTTCAGTTTCTGATGATTCTTCTTCATTTCCAGCGCCGAAGCAAGAACAAGCTCTAGATTCATCAAACCCGACTGCTACGAATTCTTTCGAGTTCTGACTCGCTTTCTTCTTCCGAAATTGGTACGCATGGAAGAAAACAACAACTAGTATCACTATAGCAGCAACATCTCCCACAACAATAGCTACTATTTTCCATGAATTAACTTTCCTCCACTCTCTTTATTATCCGACTCTCCAACATACTTCGGAATGGCTGCAATTGCAGGGGTAGCAGAACTGTCTAAAGTAACATTAGGCGGCAAAGAATGTGTTGAAGGAACTGTACATAATTTGTTCAATGGCTTCCCACATAAATCAAGGTTTCCTAAAAAACACTCTGGTTTTTTACTGGATAATGTCTGTGGGATCTCTCCACTGAAGTTATTATACGAGAGGTCAATGACCGCGTTTACCGGAATTTGCAGAGCAAATTCCGGTAATACAGAACCGAAATAATATTGTTGGAGAGATTTAAGTAATTTAAATTTACTCCACCGAACTTAAGAGGTAGTGCACCACTAAAAGAGTTGGAACTCAAGTCCAAAATGTTTAAGGAATCGAACCCACTTGGAATATTGCCAGACAAATAGTTGTGTGAAACATTGAGAACACGAAGATTTTGTAAGGAACTACTGGAAATGGGAAGAGTTCCATTGAGTGAATTGTAGGAGAGATCAAGAAAACGAAGGTGTTGAAGACGAGCTAACTGGATAGGGATTGAACCGGAAAGGTTGGCATTTGGTAGGGATAAACCGGTGACTGGACCGTTATAGGGGGAACAGGTGACGCCAGACCATGAACAAGGGGTGAGGTCGGATTGGTTCCAGGTTTGGAGGAGTGAAGGGTGGTTGGAGAGGAGAGAGTGTTTGAAGGAAAGGAGTGTGATTCCATCTGGACTGAGAGCATTGATGGAGGAAAGAAATAGAGGAATGGAGAAGAAGAGAATGGAGTACTGAAGAAGGAGAGGGGTTGTAATCATGATATGATGATATGATTGTTTAGAAACCACATGAATTAAATTATATATTGGAAGAGTTCAAGAGAGACAAAATTGACTCCTTTAGAAACAT
Organism: Ambrosia x helenae; assembly: GCA_030844895.1. Lineage (NCBI taxonomy): Eukaryota > Viridiplantae > Streptophyta > Magnoliopsida > Asterales > Asteraceae > Ambrosia > Ambrosia x helenae. Next base: position 7,847 of record JAUTDX010004559.1, read on the forward strand.
GCATGATTGATAAACAAAAGATTGTATACTAAGGTTTTATATAATCATATAAAAACTTCAACTATGTTTCAATCTTTATAGGTTATGGATTGGAGTCTCACATGAAGCAAAATATTTTAGGTTAAGTCTGGGTTTTTAGCATAGTGGGGCTTCGAGCGGTGATTTCGTCTGGATTGGTAGCATACCGGGTCACCAACGTCTTTTGCGTTCGCGAGTGTGGGTGATCTTTTGCCGTTAGGTTTATCGATCCGGAGGATCGGGCTTTTGTTGGTAGTTAAAAAAAAGTTGTAACTGAAATAATCAATTGTTGATCATGACTTGTTATAACTGATTTTTATGATTCCGTTATGACTATATGTGTGAATAGCCGAATTTTTATATATTTTATTTATGTCGAAAAAGTATTTTTATTCGTTTTATTTATGTTGAAAAAATTTGTTATGTTACTTTTATAAATAAGTATATATTCGCATTTGTAAATTAAAGAATTTATAACTTATTGGTTAAAAGATATAACTGAACTTGTTAATTGAAACCTACTCATATTCAAAGTGCCAGTTAATAAAAATGGTTAATTGAACAACCAAGTCATCTTTTACAATAAGCAAACCCATTTATAACAAAAACTGATCCTTCGTGAAAATTACTATCACGGAATTTAACCATATTTGTGGTTTGTAAGTTATTCTAAGGCTATATGGTGTGCCCCTTTCCCCCAAGTGCCACATCAGCGCCACATCATTTCCCACATTTTCTCCCCCAAAGTTTGGAAATGCCTTCCCCCAATTCCCCCATTCCCCTCTATTATTCAATCCAATAATAAAAACTGATTTATAGGACCACTTTTCTTGGGCCAATGAGAGACTTCGGTGAAACGGTGGTTTTTCACCGATTGTACCGAACATAACTCGGGGGGCGGTGTTCCCTTGCACCCCGAGGCCACCTCACCTCCACCGAACAATCCACCGAGGGCGTACCATATAGTCTAAAAAGCCAATCTTAACACAGTTTCAAAACTATTATCCAGTACCTATCAACTATCATGTTCAGGGCTAGGCCGACACAGGACCAATTATTTTGAAGCTAGGGCAAGTGGCGAAATATTTAAACGGAGGGTACCAATATATTTTACTGATGTAAAAATATAAAAATTATAAAAAAAATTTGAAAATGTTGACATTTTTATTAAAGAATAATCTAAAACTAAAAACGGTATAGTAAAACAGTTCTGATAAATTATAAATTATTTATTAGGTATTTATTATTTAATATTAAACTTTATATTAAACTTGTTTCTTTTAATATAAAGTTTAATATTAAATATTAAATAATTCGTAATTTATCAGAACTCTTTTACTATACTGTTTAGTTTTAGATTATTCTTTGACAAGTGAAAGCATTTGAAAATGAAGAGAAAGTAATGACGTTAGACTTCTTATTTGATTGGTTAATTACAAAAATATTCTCTCATCTTTTTCACACCATCATACTCACTGAAAAAAACAGGCGAACACTTTTATATTGTCTTATTTTTTCGATGTAAATTCTCTTCAATAACAGTTTCATAAGCCTCTAACTATCACGCAGGGGTTAAAATACAAAGTTCCACAGGTTGAAGGGTCAAATCTTGTATGGTCAGCTGGCAGCCGGAGGTCAATGGACCCTCTGTAGATCCGCCGCTAGCTAGGAATTTAGGCACATACTCTAATAGAGTCCGCATTAAAAAAATTATATATAGGATCTCTAATAGTTAGCGCCTACGACATAGAGAATATGAATGGGTAGGATTTCGACTTTCCTTTTGGCATTCCAAAATCATCAAACACCCAATTCAGCAATTCCAAAATCATCGGCAATAAGTCATATATTTAGTTCAACAAGTAATTAGAAAAGTCGTTACTCGCTAGGTAATTATTATGAAAAATAACAGGCGACAACAACAAATGGAATTTTTACTGGAGTTCAAAGAAATGGAGTACTTGGTGTTACTAATCAAAATCATCTTGTGTTCCTATTCTATAACCTTTGTAACTTTGTTCGAATTTGAATCAAAACAACAAATTCTCTAAGAAACAATTAATCATTGGATACCATTACTTGTATTATGCTACTAGTTACTTTTTTTTTTGTTTATTTAGCGTCAATTATATTATGTTGCAGGATTTCTGAATCAGTACCCTGGTATAAAAATATGGTGATCAATATTTCGTCTAATTCTAGATAAGTGCTTTGGTGCAAGACTGGCGCAAGTATTGTAAGTCTCTTAATTTTATCATTTGATGTAGCTTAGCTTAATTTTGCTTCACTTAATCATCACTTTTCTGGTAATTGTTTTTGCGACTGTTTGAGTTTCACTTGTATGCATGTCCTCATGTTAAGTTGTATGAATCAAATAGTTTAAAAGGGAAACAATAAGAAAAAAAAACAAACTAGCTAGAGTCCCAAATTTTTATTAGACTATCCGTTGTGATGCGCGACTGAGCAGGCGCGAATGAGTTTCTGAGCCACGTGGATCGCTGGAACCACAACACCTTCATGTCACCGACCGCGCAAGCGAGCAAACGTGAGCCGGATCGCGTCTGCTCGCGAGGAGAAATCAGGTTTGTTTGTTTTTTTTGTTGTATTTTTGATGTTTGAAGAAGATGGAGGATGAAGATGATGAACATGGGTTTGTTGGTTGTGAAGAAGATAAAGAAGGGTTGTTGCAGGTTGAGGTTGAAGAAGAATAAGTGAATTTGTTGGGTAGAAGAAGAAAACATCCTTTTCTTATTATATTGAAGTTTATCTTTTTCTGTTAAAAAAAACGTATTTTTTTTATTTTATATCTTTTTTTTACTTTTTCTTTTTATTATATTTTATTAGTTTATGACCTATTATTTTTATGAAGTTTTAATTTTATGTAATATAATGTTTTTTTTATTTTTTTATTAAATGTTTAAAAAAAACTGGATAAACCTGCTGCTTACCTCTAGCCACAACATGATCAAGTGAGCGACCAGCAGCTTTATCACCATGTCAACTAGGCGTTGACATGACGGAATATGAGAGGATAGAGCCATGGCTCACCTCTAGCCACAACGGACAGTCTTATATTTTGGGTTATTAAAATGGTTGAACTGACCTTTATCATGTCTTTTATCAATTAAATGTATTCTAAATATCTATTAATTACATTATTACAAACACTGGATTAACACATGTGAATTCAAATTATTCTAAAAAAATACACGGTATTTCAAATCATTCTTTATTTTCTTAATATTTAATTTTGACGGCTAACTTTGTTTTAATTTCAAAGAAACATGTGTCAACAAATATCGACAAATTTCTTGAAGTAAAAGCTAGTGTAACATTAAATATTTTGTTGTGCTGCTTTGGTTGTTTTTTGAGTTAGAAAGGGCTTTCAAATGGTCGGTTAAATATTGACCTTATTTAAGTCATTTAAAATGTAATAATTTTTGGTCTTAAAACTATACGGTATGTGGCGTGCAAAGAGGGGGGGGGGGGGGTGAGAGCCCAACCAGTAACCACGACGATCTTGCTCAGTGTTATCCCATCCTCTTTAAAAAAATATTTTTTAACAATAATTTCTAGATTAATTATATAGAACAAAGACATGTATATTGATCATCTCACATATTGATACTTTGAATATTTATTCTATTTTAAATTTCAAATGTAAAGAGTAGAGTTATGTAAATCCAAATCAAGCACTTGGATATAGTAAGTGATGGCCAGTTATTGACTTATTTCCAAGTTTGATGTTTAATCTCTCTTTTGTCTTATTCTTAAGCTACATTATATGTCTCATTTGCTTTGGACCTGAAAGATGCCACGTTATAGTTTATAAGGTCCGGACATTTGTAGAGATGAGTATTTAATGGCTTATTTGAGAAAAAAAAAGATAATAATAAAAAATAAAGTTAATAAGTGTAATGGTATCTCGATAAAATAAACTCACTTGGACTTAATGCATGTTGTTTTCGGATCATATTTGAGACTGAATTCCTATGATTAATTTTTTTTACCTATCTATGTATTTTGATTTTTGAAAGTGTTCTTGATTAGGACTCTTCATAAAGTATTAAAACTGACAGCACCAATCGAATTTTACTAACCTCACAAGCTAGCTATGTTTTCAACCTCTATTCATTTACACTATTCTTTTATTTCACTAGGTAGCATATGGTTGGAAGAATCTGCACAACAGAGAATCTAGAAGGTTAAACTACAGACATCTTTCGTAGAATGTTGATGACCCATGGATGTTATGTACTTTATGAATAGGATACACATATGTAAGACCAATATGTATAATAAATCGGGTTAATTGTAGTAATTCAAGGAGATGATAAGTTACAATGTTCGGATGTGAAGCAAGTTGACAGTGTAGACATGTAACAATGTTGGTTACGAGTTATGACATATGACAACGCTGGATGTGATCTTTTATCTTTTATGGCAACATACATAATCATATTACCTGTCGTCAAATCACGCCCCGCCGCAACGCGCGGGGGATGCAATCTAGTTAAGGATTAAATTACAATTTTCAAACAAAAGGAACAGGTATAACAAAATAAGTTTTTTTTAAGAAGGGAAAAAAAAAGAAACGAGGGATGAGCGTTATAGAGTTTTTTTTTAAGAGGGAAAAAAACGAAAAGAATGTAAATGAAACGAAGGGAATGAAGTATTTTTGATCTTTAAATTGAAGAGAGAGAAAAAGAAAGGAAAAAGAAAAGAAGGGAAAGGAAGAGAAGACAAAGAGTGGGAGAAAAAAAAAGAAAAAAGAAAAAAAAGAGGAGGGAGAATGGAGATGTTTCTTTTGCCATCTTCTATTCACTAGTAGAAAGAGGGAGAGTTGAGAGGTTGAAGAAACGGATGTTGCTGACTTCATCGAAAGGGCGAATGCCCAGTCACACCAATCCTATTTTCCTTCACTACTTCCGTCGAATCATCAGGTTCCATTCCAACCAATACTTCTCTTTTCCTTTTTTTACATTCCTCTAGATCTGCTGATCTAATTTCACGATATTTCTATTTCTATTTTTTTTTCCAAAAAAACTGGGGTTTTGCATATTAATTGCATAATGGAGGCGTCGCAATTGATGAATTAGTTGTTAGTTGGCATTCTGGTCCTTTGAAGTTCACTTTTTTTAAATTCATCAGATAAACCTAGAATTGGCATAGGCTTCCATGCTTACTCTAGTTTGAGATTGCTTATTCCTCATATAAACAGCCTTTTGCCTTAAATATTACTAAATAACATGTTTTCACTTCTGTTTGAATGTAAGCATAACCTAATCAAAACAAGCAATTCACTCATATATGCCCCTTCATGATAGCCAAGTATCCACACAAGTTTATAGTTGACTTTTTGAACAAGCACACTAAGCGGTTAACTCGGCCGATATATCGGTTATCAGTCATCAACTGAGATATCGGTACAAAAATCGGTGCCGATATTGACCGACCGATATATCACCGATATTCCTGATATCATATCAGTACCTTTCTTCTTAGTTTTTCCATTCGCCTTTCTTCTTATTGTTGCTAATTTGCTATTAGTGTTCTATGCCTGAGTTGTTAATTGTTAGTGTTTTAAGTCTTAATAAGTTTCCACTGCTACAATTATTACTGTTTTGCAAGTTGCAAAAGGTTTATTTGTTAATGGTAGGAGAGCACATTGAATGTTAGTGTTAAATTGCTATATACATAAAATTTTGCATGATATAAAAATACCGATATCCCACCGATATCTCAGTATCTCACCGCGATAACCTATATCTCATTTTGTGTATGTATTGCCTTTCACATCATATTTGTGTTCAATAAAAGTTCCCTTCATCACGAAACTAAACTATAAGTCTACAACAACATATCATATGGCAAGTGTTTTTTTAATTAACAATCTCTGGCTAGGATGTTGAAGTAAGGATTCTGTATAAGCATGTTAGTGGACACTGGCTAGGCAACAATGATAAGATTCTTATGTTGCTTTAGGTATGACGTTTTCATCTTGTTTAAGTTTATATCAAATTGATAAACATGATTTGTCAATGAAACTTGGTAGTAAAACGTTTTAGACGTGTTGCAGCGATCTGATGCGTATCTGAAATGGTTTGTTTTTTATCTTTGTTTAACACCTTTTATGTTATTTTTCACCCTGGTTCGTTGTAGTGACAACAAATGGACATAGAATACACTTTCTGGCAAATGCTTCTTTTATGCACTGCTCCAAAAGTTGTGTAAGTTTTCATATAAATACTTTCCTGCATTTGTCTCCCCTTGCTTGTTTCAGCTATAATGTATTACATACATCCTTTGCTGGCTCAGGCGTATTGTTATTTAATGCAGTATACATGCAGGTTTTTCATTTTTATTGTTTTGCGAAAGTAAATTTAGATTTATATATGCTTGTAATGTGTTGAAGTTGTGTGTGGGACTGTGGGCTTCTACAGTTGCAAAATAATTAGGACTTTTATCTAGGGAATTGATTTTTTCTTACTGTCTTAGTATAATGAAATGCTTATTTTATTGTATATAGGCTAAGAGATATCATTTTATTAGGCTTGATTTACCATTGAATTAGGGTTCATACTGTACTGCCTTTACCAACCAAAATAGGTTTGGTTATGTTGGCTTGACAGTTTTGGTTGATTTTTGTTATCTATTTTATTTTCTCACATAGAAAATATGTAAGCAATAGTGCTTAAAAAGTTAATTCTTGATGTTAAAGAAATATTATAACCTAGGCAATCATGAAATTGGCTTTAAATTTTGAATAAAAGAATTAGAAGGAATTAAATAGAGGATAGAAAATAAAAGCAAAGGTGTCCAACCAGTGTTACTTTAAGAACTCTATGCTCAACCAGTTGAACACTTGAAGTCTTGAACTAAACGTCTAAAGTCTAAACATACATCTTTAGATATATTTGCAAAATGAAATTTACATGTTTCATGTCTTGGTCTCAACAAAGTTGCATAATGTTTACAATTCCACTTAAACACTGACTTTTATTTTGATATGTATTATCACGTCTTTGTTTCAGTTATGTTTGTTTTAGTCATTGTACTTTGATACTGTGATTTTAGCGATTGAGTTAACAAAACGTGCTTCATATGTTCCCTTCTTTAAAGTAACGCAAGTTCTAATTATTTTTCATTAAGGCACCCAAGTATGTGTATGGTTTCATTTATACCAATTCCGGCTAAAAACATGCCAAATGGTGAAATTCTTTTACTTTTTTTTTTATAAAAGACGGGTATACTTTTGATGACTTGTCAACGGGTTGAAGAGATTGTCTTTTCAAAAAAAGGATAAATAGATCATTAGATTGTCATTTGGCATGTTTTTGGCTGAAACTACCTAGTAATGAAACTACACATGCGTGTATGTACTTACGCACACATACTTGGGTGGCCTATAAAGATTTCTAATACTCAGGTGGCTTATAAAGTAGCTCTAATACTTGGGTGGCTTTAATGAAAAAAAGGTTGAACAGTTAGCCTCCACCATCCACATAAACACCTTTGTTTTAAAAGGTTTCTTATGATACCTTAAAAACGACAATGATCTCCAGCCCTGCTGGTTTGAGGTAGGGTGGGTTTTCCCTTAGGGGTTCCTATCTTTGGGGTAGGTCACAGGTTCGATCCATGCATACCACAAAAAAATCCCCGTGACGGTTTGAGCTTAGGCAAGGAGGACACCGGTGTGGGTAGGGATTCGAACTTGGGACCGCTAGGTTAGGGTTGTACAAGGATTTCCACTGAACTAAACCTTTCGAAAAAAAAAGTTTAATGACTAAAGTGGACCTAATTGAAGTACAATAACTATAAAGGAACAAAACTTGGTGTCTTCCAGGTATGTTTTTGTGTAAAAAGGCCATATCTGAGCTGTACTGGTACCGTAGTTTCTAAAGTTTGTTATAGTGCCAGCCTACCAGCTGAATCCTTGACAGGCATACTGTTACATAAGGACACAAACCATCTTACTTGAGTAATAATATATGGTGGAAATTCACAAATAATGGGCAGCAAAGTTCACCAAAGCTCTATTTTCTTGAAAAATTATTTATTTGCTAAATCTAGGTTTTGATATTTACTCCATGTAAACGTTTTTGAATAAAGAAGATGTAGATTACTCTGTTATATTAAACTACCATTTACTTATGTCTGCATCTGTTAAATGCTGCAAAGTAAACTGGATTTGATTTGTGTGCAAGTTCCTAATGATAACAAATCAATGTTTTTGGCATGTGGAATTCTGAACTGGATGCAGCTATCGTCACACCAAGTACCATAAGCGTAAGCCATCATTTTCCTTAAAGTAGTTCTACTTTTAACTTACTTCTGTGCGGATATGACATGTTTACCACCAGTGGCGCAGCATAGTTAGGGCGGGGAGGGGCGGCCGACCCCCGGATTTTCGCACAGAAGTTCCGATTATATAGTATTTATATAGAAAAATTTGAAAATATAGAGTTTCGACCCCCCGAACCTTCGGGTCAAGCTTCGCCACGGTTTACCACATACTTGATTAATCTAATAAAAAAGGCAAATCACATGAAATAGGGCCAAACTTTATGTTTTGTGTATGTGGCATCCTAATTTGGAGGCTGGCATTGTCTCAACCAGTGCCACATACACAAGTTACATGCAAAACGAGTCAAATGAGGGTAAGGGTAGTTGGTAAATTCAGTAATAAATTGTAAGCTAATCTGTACTTTTCGTTTAATTTGAAGTTGGTTGCTAATTTGAAAAAAATATACAAATTAATTTTCTATACTGTGCTATTTCCACATAATTTTCTGTAATTTGCATTCTTCTTTTGGCAGTTTCAGCTGTTGCATATTCTGCTGCGTAAGATATTAAAAATTTTGCTATAATGATGATATTTAATAATTATTTTTTTTAACAAAAGTTTTAAATTTTTTTAACTTTGTAAACATGTTAAGTTTTATTTATATTTGAAGTTCGTTTATAGAACAAGAAAAATGTGTAAAGTTCTTTTCTATTTCCTGCAGTTTGCTATTAGTAAATTGGCTTTTTTGTTTTTCATATGAAGAATTTGTAAAATGTTAAAAAAGGAAAAACAGTTTTGGCTGAACAAACTTTTTATAATGCTACATTTCTTGTGGTAATTGATTTTTGTTTGTCACTTGTGCATTGATCATTATAACTATGGTTTAGTTACTATATTGCTATGACTTATGGTTTCAGGTATGATCATAGCATTGGGCATGCTGTTTATGTGGTTTTATCAGTGACATGTGTTCATTTTCTATTCATAGGAGCGATTTTGGCTACCTTTTGCTGGTAAGCATCGTCACGAACTATATCAAGAGTCATGCAATCTAAAAACTCTAAACTTCATATATATAGGGTGAGGTTCCTGTACAAAGGCCATATTTCGTAAGAAGTGTGAGAAGGATTGAAAATTGACATGTAGGCATCATTTTTTGGACTTAGTCTATACACACACACACACCGATTTACAACTCTAAAATGAGTTACCCATTTCATAACATACTATATTCACCATTTACAACACCAAAATTATCATAGTTACCCATTTCATGCTAAATTAAGTCAGCTGCATCCATTGTTGTTGACTCGTAAGTCGTAACCGACTTGCAAGAGTCTTAACACACACACACGTATATATAAATCTTAATTTGTTAAAACATAAAACATTCCTACTTCTGATCATATATGTATAGAACTAATAAGGAACTTTATTGCATTTCATATTTTGAAAAAGCCATAAAAATGCCTCGTCTTTTCTTATGCTTTTACAATTTACTGGCATCTATTTTCTAACAAGCAGACCATTTAGGTTGTCCTATCAAACCCTGTTTATGACTTTGGTTCTAATTATAAAAAGGCATGTTTCTTTCTAGTGAATCCTATGGGCAACAGGGCAAGTAAACATCTTCTCAAATATTTCTTTCTACCTTTTGATTTAGACACTGCAGTTGCTATTTAAGTTTTTGTTTACTGAATACTGATTACAGCAAACACCCTAAGGCCCTAAGTTCATCTCTTTCTACAATGTCATTTCTCTCATCAGTTTTTAATTTGATTGAGTTATGAGTTGATTCGACTTGGTATGAGTCGCTCATAAACTCGTCAGTCAAGATGCCCGTCAAGTATAGTTACAAGTCAGGATACCAGTTCACCTTGTTTTAGGTGTCAAATGACTCGACTGGACGAGGCATCTTTTGACTTATATGAGTTTAACAACTTTGTTTCATTGAATGAACAAAAAGAACATTAAGCACTGAGATGATTCATACTAACGTGTGTTTCCTATTCATTTATTTAGTGAAACAGAATGGATTGTTATAGGTAATTCCTTTCATCTCGGGTTAAAAAAAACCCTATGTACTTTCTCAAAAGGTGTGGCTAAGTCCCTCTATTTGTGATTGATTCAGCCCTTTTTTTGGGTCAAACACTAATAAAACGCAATCGGTTAAGTCCTCAAACTTTGTTCGATAAATGCCTGTACTGAAAAATAAACGTCAACGACTTAATCAGTTACAAAAGACTTGAGGAAATAACCATATTCTCTATGAAAGTATGTAGTTTTTTAAGGCAATGCTTAAATTTATTCATTATTGATTTGATTAATAGGCTATTTTTATTTTGAACTTTTGGAAGGATATATATGACATTAATTTTTTTCCCACTGTGTGAAGACAACCTAATTCATTGACTTTTTTTTTTGTTCATAAAGGTTTTTGACAAATACTTATCTTCGAGAAGAAACCTCAAACAGTCACGTGGTTGAGCAACGTGTTGAATGGCAAGTTCATTCAATCGTATACACTTTTTAAATGATTTAAATCACGTTTATTAGTCTATCAAGATTTTAATATCTGTGTCTTGTGCAGGTTATATGCATTTGATGTGCACTGTAACTCCTTTTTCTCATTGTTTATCGTGATGTATGGTATGTACAGTGCATGAAATGCTTCTTGCTAATAAAATTTAGGGTTAATACATGTTTCCCCCATCCCACCCAACAAGTATTCAACCTTTTCCCTGAAGGCCATCCATGTATTGAAAATGTCTTGATGGTCAGCACCGGTTTTGTTTATATCAACTCTAGCTAAAAAATGTCAAATGACGAAAGCGTGTGCTTAGTTTTTTTTGTTGGATTTGGAGAAGGCAAAAGGTGCTTCTTTTTTCAAGGTGTCAAAAAGTTATATGTTAAAAGTATTGTCTTTGAAGTCGTTGAAGGGCATTTTCATCATTTGGCATGTTTTGAACATGAATATAATTGGCAAAAGTTCATTTTGAAGTGCTTGAAAATGCAAATATACCATTTTATCGACCTGAAATGATGTAAATTATAAATATATCCATTTATTAAAGTTTAAAACTACTTTTTGGGCCTTAAGAGAACAACCATATATTTTGGATAGACATATTTTTGATGAGAGGTAAACTAGTTATAGGCTTAAATTGGTGTCTTTTAGAAGAATCTAAGACATTTTGTCATTTGACAAGTTTTTGGACAAAACTGGTATAGATGTTGAATTTCCTTTTATCCTTTTCAAAGCGACGCATACTCTTGGATCTGTGTACCAGAAAACAAATCATTTTATGTAAAATATGAAATTAGGCATAAAATATACACCAATTTGAACTCTTCTAATGGTTTTAGTAACCAATTTACATTTTATTACTGATTTTTAATTAACAAATGGCATGTTCAAACCAGTAGTTGGTAGATGTTTTTGCAATTGTTGACGTGGTATCTTATTTGTCATTTTAGTGCTTATGTAGATGCCACATAACATAATTTGATATTAAGCATTTTGGTAACATGTAAATAAGTTATTTTTAATTTTTTTTCTTCACATAAGCATCGTTTTGCATATGTCGCATTTGATGGGGCGGCCCTCTGTCTTGGGCTTAATCAAGGGCGGATCTTAGTGTGTGAAAACCGAGCCTAGGCCCGGTCTTTTTTTCGTTTCGTAGTGTAAATTTTACCAAAAATTTTCGAAAATTTATATATGTATTGAGTCCGGCCCGCCAGATTGAGCCCAGCGCCCTACCAGGTGTTTGGTTCAAGATCCGTCAGTGGGCTTAATGAGTGCCAACATCATTAATTTACTGGTCAATTCAGTTACTATGAGGTTGGTCGCGAAAATCACTCAATGAGTGGTAATTCTTTTCGCTGATTTTAAAAAATTGCTGGTGTGACATTGTTTTTTGAGTGTAAATAAACTTTTTTTGAAGCTTTCTTCAGTTGAGCATTTTTTCATATTCAGCTTCTGATGTGATGACTGGCATGACATCAACCAGTGGCACATCAACAATTTATAGTTAAAAATAGTAAAATCGAGGTTGGCCTAATTTATAAGCTGCTAAAATCATGAAAAAGGCTCAAGTTTGTTTCTATTTCATGTGATTTTTCTAGAAAAGAAACTTCAAATTTGGATACAATTTTCTAAACTACAAAATGTTTCCTTGGAAACACTCACAAAAATAATTGATAAACTAAGTGGGTTTTTTTTTAAATAAATAAAATGAATTTTTATGCAAAACCTGTTGCTTTCTTTCCCTTCCTTTTTAGTACCACTTTAAATTGTTTTTGTCAAAGTGAGAACACAAATCAGTTTTGATGTTTTGTAAACTAATGGTTTTGTAACGGTCGTTACAAAATTTTAAATGATTTATCCTAATATCTTACTTTTACACAAGTTTTTTTTTTTTTTTTTTTTTTTTTTAATTTGAAAAGATCTGATATCAACTATATTTACTAATATGAGGAGATTTACCTACTATAAACCCACTAGGCCACTACCTTCTTTCTACTATTCCTTTAGCCCCAAAATGAACACAACTTTTGCTTTTAGATATTCAAACTAGTTGTACATAAAATCAGAGTTTTGACATTAATCTCTTTAGGTTTGTTTAGGTATTCTATCCTAACATTTTTTTGTGTGATTTAATAAACTTTTCTACCTACCCACATTTCTACACATTTTGTCAATATGAAGTTTGAAAAGTCGTTACAATATTGACATTATGTCAAAAGGTGGCAAGTGTAATTTAAATTTGATGCTACATAGATTTACTCTGAAAAATGCTCATTTTACCTTTAAAGATTTGTATATTATACATCCTTCTTAAATTCATAATCATAGTTATCCTTAAAAAACATTGCCTATTCCATGGTACATAAAATAAAATAAGTTTTTAAAGCTTTGTTTCATGGAAAAAAGAATATGAAAGACTTAATATCATTTGAACGCATAGGTAGCGTTTGGTATGATGGAATAGAAGGGGGATGGAATGGAGCATTACGAGGTAATGAAAAATAGTGTGTGTTGGTTGGTTAAAGGAATGGAATCACCCATTCCACAAGGCATTCCATTCCCTCAAAACCATTCCATACACCCTCCATGTTTTTTTTTTTCATTCCATCCCTTATTCACTCTTTTACTAACAACACCACCACCAACAACCATCGTCAACCACCGACCACCGCCGTCACCACCCACACCCACCACCCACCACCGTCGCCCACGACCACCGTCGCCACCACCCACCACCGCCGTTGCGCGGCACCCACTACCTCACCCACCACCACGTCGCTACCCACCACCGTCTCACCCACCCACCACGCCATCCAACACCACCCAACCCCGACCACCACCGTCACTACCTACCACCGTCGCCCCACCACCCACCATCATCGTCACCACCCACCACCATGCTACTTCACGACCACAACATACCATCACTACCACCAACCACCGCCCACCACCGCCACTACTTACCATCGTCGCCCACCCACCATCACGGCCATCCACCTCCACCGTCACCACCACCACTGCCGTCGCCACCCACCACACGTTACCGCCACATATCACCACCCACCATCACCGCCACTAACCACCACTCACCACCGATTTTATTCCTTCGTCTTTTCCTGCTTATCCAACAACATAAAGTAATGTTTTGTTTCATTCCCACATGGAAACCAAACAAGACATGGAATGATAATGATCCATTCCATTTACTTGTCCATTCCATTACTCGCCTCGTCATTCCATTCCCTCATTCATTCCATTACGCCATACCAAACAGACCATAGTATTATCTTTGTTTAGGTAGCGGGTACTCCTGGCCCAGTTCTCTAGTGGTATGGTGTTGCCCCCACAAAGGTGGTATGGGATCAAATCCTTGCAAGTGCTAGGTTAGGTGGTATTTAGGGGTAAAAATGTTGTTTAAAAAAAGTAAGTGATTTGTTTTATCTTAGATGAAGTAGGTAAATTTTATTTTTATTGTTTTGTGAAACGGTTATTGTGATGCTTTGAAGTTTTAAACTTCTATATGGACTGTTTTTGTTTTTTTATTACTCTTTTTATCTGAAAGTTGCAGCAAGTGATTTTCTTTTATCTTCAATGCAGTGCTTCCATTTTTAGAGAAGACCACTTTCTTCTTATATCCAATCGGAGTTGTGATCATATTTACACCCATTTGTAAGTGTTGCGTTTACATCTTTCTCGACCCATGTCCTCAATGTAGATGCAATAAACAAAAAATAAAAATTAGGTGTTTGTTTGCAGTGATCTTAATTCTTAAGTGGGTTTAATCTCAAGATACTTAATGACCATTTACTTTAGTCAGTGAGGATGAATTGAAGTTTGAAGAAAGACGGTATGAATACTAGAAATTGAATAGTAGTGTTGATTGCTCATTGTACACAGAAAGGAAAACTCGGATATGTAAAGGCACCTAATGTCATTTGACTGAAATTATGTGGTGATGTCAGGATCAAAATGTGTTTTCACACAGCCCCACATTTGAGGAAGAAATTTGGCTTTAATGCGACATATTTTTGTCCATTATTGTTGGTTTTTGTTTGTTTGCTTTGTTTTTGCGTGTTCTAATTCGTAAGAATGAAGTCATATGAATCATGTGTAAGGTTTACATGTAAGAGAATTGCCCAAGGTTTTGCAGCAATTGTCATGTTTTACACATACATCTATCTCCACTTGGTCTCTCTAGTTGTGTGTATACAAATACATGTATCCTTGCAATAGCTATTATGTTGGCAAGTGTTTATAATTGTTACTTATTTGATAACTTGATACAAATATATGCAAATATACAATGGTACTATTGCCTTCTTAAAGGTTTTAATAAAATCACATGTGGCCTTTAATATAGTTTCTGCCCGGTCTTCACCTATTTTATTATTTAAAAATTAATTTCCAATTTTATAAGTTTATTAAACACCTCTTATATCATACGACTTGATTCATATGAGATAAAGCTTCATATGAAATAAGGAATCAAAGCAATAGACGTCAATTCTGGCTTTTGACCAAACCCTTTCTTGTACAATAAGATCGATGACAATAGCTAACTGAATTTGTGATAACGAATATAACCTTTCATTATGAGAGGGATAACGGAAGTTGAAAATTTAATATATGTTTTATAATGTAAAGATTAATGTCATGGCTTATGTATGAGTATGTTTACTAATTTTGTGAGTGCAAGAGCACTCAATTCAATTGAAATAAGAACATCTATCACTTTCTTGACAAGTCTTTACATCTCACGGACCACAACATTTTGTAAAGTTTTCAATTTTAAATGCAAGTCATGTTGGGGAGTTCATATTATATTATTATAAATATTAATTTGCAATGATTCAAGGTTGGCGAGCATGTGGGTCTCGTCCATCATGTGATCCACATGTAACATCATCACATTATTGGTTACAAAATAAAGAAAAAAACATTGTGTTAAATGAGTTTGGACAAAAATTGAATTAGTTGTGTTAATTATATATGGTTTTGGTTTGTTTTCAGAATTTTTAATGTAGATGAAAACTTGGAATAAAATGGTAATTGAACTGCCACATTATTGACTATCGGATTGTTTTTTTTTTATTTCCATGATGAAGAAAAGAAGCAGTCGATAAAAGGTCGGTATCGTGGAGCAAAGTTTTCCACTTCTAGAAAGCAATTTCTAATTTCTATACACAAATGTCATTATTTTTTTGTCTTATCAATATTTCTAAAAACAAGACCAAACATCACAAAGAAACTGGTCACTGTTACGAATTACAGGCCGATCGCTTTTACATTGGAAGACATTAAACTGATCTATCAACCACGTACAAACCACCATTGATGATTGATATGCGGATCCAACATGTTTTCAAAACATTAATACACGTTTAATAATATAAAGATACTCTTTTTATTTGTGAGAAATTTTATACTACCAAATCGTTAACATAACAAATTATAATGATATAAATACATATTAAACAAATAAAAAAGCTTCAAACTGGTGTCCACAAGACAGTGCCGTGTTAAGATTGACTGAACAAAAACCTGTAGGGTTTTTACGAAGGCCATGTGTTTAACATGGTTCACTTAAAACAATTTTATGGTTCACTTAAAACAATTTTCGCTTGCTAACGAAATAGTTCATAGGGCATGACTACGGGAACGAATTGTATTGTCGGAGATGGCCATCCATGTAATTCCTGATAGCAAAGAACCAAATATATAAAATAGGTGGACCGTACGGACCATCATGTAATTAACTCACGGGACAGTCAAATGCACCCCTCCCCCTAAATGTTCATCTGAATAAATCAAGATTTTTTTTTTTGGTCTTTTAATATGAAATAGGGGAAATGCTATTAATGAATGTGTTGAAAGGACGAGATAGAAGAGTGGAATGTGTTTAGCACAACCTTTAATCATTAACAAACATATAAAAAAACCTTGATAGATTATTTACTAATTATTTCTCGTATAGTGATTCAAGTTGTCATTTTGTTATATGTTTATTTGGTTAGTAATAACACGTGTCAACATCTACATGGCCGTTTTTATTACACAACTAAAAATGATCCAGATGGTTAACACTTTCTTAAAACAACAATTTTAGTGCTTGTTTATAACCTTTAATACAATGCATCAAGCACATATTTTCATAGTAATTACTAATTATATTACGAAAATGGAGTCAACTTGACCTCTCTTTAATTAAAATGAGTCGAGCTCGGCTTTAGATGAGGCGATGCTCTTTTGGTTTACACTAAATATGACCTTTGACATCTTTCGAACTATACTTGATAGTTGATACACTAGGCCATATGACTTTTACTTATGACAAGACAAAAATATGATTCGTATAATTAATGAAGATTAATGATGAATGGTGTAAAAATATATATTATGAAAAGCGTAGTTTACTTTTAATTTTATAATCGATTGAAATTCTTTCATCATATCATAAATATTATGCCAAAGGCATTATAGCCCAGCGGCATCTTGGTGGTGAGATAAGACTTAGGGACCATAAGGTCTTGGGTTCAAGTCTCACACAAAGGGGTTTTCTCATAATTATGAGTTTCCTCCTGAATTGGTGACTTGTAGTGGAATATAATCACGTGGCAACATTGGTGGCACGATGATATTCCAGTGATCCGTGAGTGATTCCAATTTGTTGGCCGTAAAAAAAAATATCATAAGTATTATAAAATAAAATATTAACAAAAACAGTTGCTTGCTTGGAAAGAGGCAATAAACATATTAAATAAAATTTGGATTTTAGTAAAAAAGAACTCTAATTATGGGGTAGTACTAGATTTTAATTTTAAATATTACAACATCATGATGTCATGTTACTGTCATACTTGCAAACTTTGGGAGTTTCAGATTATTATTTCTTTATTTATTTTACTTATGTGGACATTCCATGATTGGTTGCCAATATTGGGTACACAACAATTGTCAAACATGCCACTGTACGCATGATAATATCACAAAATCAGTAAATCTTGTATATCAAATCACCAACCATTAGATTTTAAGGTACATAACACAATAAAAGTTTAAAGCATGTCACTCACACTTTTGAAACGAATACAATATTAAAAACATGTATGTTTTTGTATACTTATTTACTCATTCTCAAGATTGCTACCGGCAACATCCACAACAAACCGATATCTAAACATCATTTGCCAACTCTCCATTGCGGTGTTGACATAATCCATCTTCACCATCTCAATTGTTGATCTCACCCTTTCTCCTTGCAGAATTCAAGCATCTCTTGAGTCTCTTATGCTTCCAATGAAGGTTCCGGTGATCGTCTTCCTCCCTTATAGAACACACATAATTAAAAGTTAGAATTATGCGTATACAAATAAATAAATCAATAAAACAAATCCGATTTATATGATGAAAGTTGAACAAATATACAAATAAGAA